>RHDT01000088.1:0-282705 GCA_004000165.1 Taphrina sp. SM11 | reverse complement strand
TCAATTTGGATCTTGCTCATTTGAGGTCATTGGTAGAGAGCATGTAAAAATATAGAAGCAGTAATTAGTGCAAAAGGTGGGCACATCAAACATTGATCATTTTTGCTCATTATGCAAAACTGTGAATAGGACCTGTAGAAGCTGTAATTACAGTAGTGCAAAAGCTGGTCACACCAAATATTGATCACTTTTGCTCCCTGTACTGTAGAAGATGAAGACGAGCAATGACTGATGCAACATGTGGTCACATCAGCCATCGATCATTTTCACTCATCATCCCAACAGTGATTGTGCACTGTAAATCTGTACTATATGCTGCATTTACGGTAGTACAGTATGAGTTTCTCCCTCCTGGCCATTCAGACCTGTAGAGAATGTACCGTATGCTGCATTAGTACTATGACAATACGAAAGGTCCTTCAATCGCGAACAAAACTCCAGGTTGAAAGCAAGGACTCAAATGGATGGGAATTATTACTTGAGGTGTGTTGTGATTGACATCATTGCTGAAGTGACCATTCTGTGACGGCGAAATTACATGCAATAAGCTTGGAAGAGGAGTCGTCGCCGAAAAGCATTTCTTTTACTGTATATGTGTGAGAGTATTGTGCTGTGCATCATTTACAGTATCTAGGCCGCCGAATTGCTCATTGACGTGCTTGATGGTTCTGTCGCAAGGCTAAAAAAACCCACGGAATTGATTTACAAGTTGATTTTTGAGCTTTTCATTGGTCTTACTAGCGACGGTGACTTCATGAAGCATACCTTGTCAAATGCGAATCTTTCTTCTGGTGATCATCGAGCCGTGCATCTTTTCCATATAAATTTCATGTAAGATGAACATTGCTGAGAACGATCATCGAAGGCTTTGCCGCTTCGTCGTAGACTTGCGCGCGAATACCTTCAAGTGCCTCTGTGAATCGAACCCGGGCATGGCAAATTCGACGAGTGCTTTGTGTGGTCGTGCACTAAAAAGAGCTTTCTGGACACAAGTGAGATGGTCTGATACTCTAGAGTCGAATTTTGTTTCAGCTGATGCAGTCCGACTGCATTTACAGCCAGACAGTCGAAGTTTTGAGATTACTGTGCACGCAGAGTGTTGTACTGGAGGATGACGAGGATCGCTACGCAGAGTAGCGTGGAGGACTGACCATCGCGAGCCACTCCATTTATTGGCCAATCGAAGTACCGCTATTCGAAGTGACGATTGCGGCATTCGAATTCCCCTTCCTTAAGATCCAATGTAGATGTCTCAGATGTGCTTTCTCTTCGTCAAGATAGCAAGTCTTCGCTGTGTGCCCATGAATGCCACAACTTGTGCATTCCTTTGGTGCATCGTGGGCGACAAAAGCCGGTCTAACACGTCTAAGACCCACACTTGCGTTCGAGTTGTGCGCAGTGCTTCTGAGGTGGAATTCAAGCCTGCAGCATGAATACGAGTCTGTATGCAACGTGTCTAGGCTTGTGAACTCATCAACGGTCTGCACCGCGTTATCGATGTATTGTGAGAAGTTACGCACGACGTAGCATTTCTGACATGGGACAAATCTCGATCTGAAGCTGCTTGTGTGGGGTGTGATCCCCCAATATCAGACCTCTATTGCTTGCCTTATCGCATGAGACCTCGAGTCTCTTTAGGAGACTATTGAGGTCTGCCAATCGGCTGTTGATACCAGTAGATGTCCTGCTCAGCGCTTCTCGAGCAGCGAATATTCGGAAGTGCCAAAAGGGACTGTTGGATCAGGAGCAATTCTCAAGATTCAGCCAGAGTTTTCATAGGATCTTGAAGCGCTCGATCTTGTCGTGAAGGCTGCTGTCCTAGTGCTATAGAAAAGCCACCTGGCTTCTGTCAAAGCGTTTCAGATGGTTGTTGGCATGTCACTCACGGCGAGGTCACTATCTGAGTTTAGCTTCACCTTCCAATCACTTTTCGGGAGATTCCCATAGCGTGTTTGACGAGATAGGCGCGGGTAAGCCTGGACCATGCTCGGTAGTCATCTTTTCCGATGAGTCGCTCAAATTTTTAGTATCCTTTCGCGAAACCTTTGAGATCTACGATCTAAGGGAGAGATAGCATTCGCAGCTTCCTTCGCATTGATTTTTGACATAGCGATTCATTTCGGTACAGCTTTGGACTGTCAAAACTTTTTCGACTGTTAAAACTGCTATTCATATGTTGTGTCTACGCCGCGCCCAGAACAAATGTGTGAGTATATGTTATGGCCGTAATAATCCACGAGTATAAAATTGTGATATAGCCGTGTACCATCCACGAATTTGTACCAAACGATACGTGTATCCTTTGGTGTCAAGTCTACTGCACTCGCTCTGCCTTCTGTAGTAGGCGCCACCTAAAGAACTGCGGAGTGGCCACAGTGGAGCCACTGAGATCAGTTCACACAACAAGTTTTGGAGGCTAGCAGGCATTCGACAATTTTGGAAATAGCTTATCGCGAAGCCCACTGCTTGAAATTTCAAGTACGATGTGAATTCAAACATGAGAGGACTCGATATCTTCAATTGCAACAACGATGTTCATGTAGGAACAATTCAATGACTCAACGCGACTGAACTTACGTTTGAGGTCGAATAATAGAACTATCTGATTGACGTCCTTGTATCGCACTGCAATTGCGCCGATTGGCGTTCCATCGAGAGAGGCTGCGATTGGAGATCTAACTTTACTTTAGTGTTGAAATATTCTGTCCGCAGATTTCATCACAGGTTCTCAAAATCCTACATGGAGCCACCAACGGTAGGACAGCACGAAGAACCCTTGCCAAATTATGCGATACGGAGTCAGCCAGACGACATGGCGAAATATTCGACTCCTGACTACACGCCCGAGAAGAATTGCAGAGTTGTTTCCGAGACCTCAACGCAATCATTTCACACTGCATCCAGCTTGAGCCCTATATCTAGTCCTCTTACAGGGATCGGGACATCGACTCATGCACATCAATCATCTAGACAGCCCAGCTCTCCTGCGCAGCAAGAGATTCTGTGGCCTTCGTCCGCAAGACCGTCAACAGAAGCTGCTGATAGCGTTGACCTTTGTAGTGCATCTGTCGAGCGTCAACTACATGAGTCACAGTCACTAACTGATGCACAACCACTGATGCGTATGCACGTCAATCGAAGCTCCGGAGGAATTGCGATGCCGACAGCATTGTTACCTCATACTGTTGATTTGCCAATTGATCCCACTAATCCTGCAGAATGGTCCCCTAAACGTGTACGTGCCTGGCTGCATAGACATGCCTTTGGCAAGGAATGGCAAGAGTCCTTTGAAAAGAACAATATCGCCTTTGCAGATGTAAGACATGCCTTGAGCCATACCCTGGTAAGAACTGACTCAGATAGTTTCTGGCATTGACATCTTATGTCAAAGTACGCAGAGTAGTCCCACCATCCGCCTCAGGAACTGACGCTGGGGCGCGTTTGTGCAACGCGATTCGCAAAATGCTGGAGCGGCATGAGCAGTCGAAATTGGTCGATCGCAAGAAAGATCTCGACCATGACAGTCAGATTCTCTTGGCAAATCATGCAAATTATGACATGGAAGCCAAGTCGGAGGATTTTACTCCTTCACAAGGCACACTAGAACCCAAGCGGACATTTCCGGAAGCTTACAGAGAGCATCGAAAATCCAGCTCCGCAGATTTACCATCTGGACTAGCACCTGATGTAGTTTGCGGAGACACCACAGATGGCGCAAATACTTTATCCTACAGAAAAGGGCACTTGATAAGTGGTGGGAGCATATGCAAGATTGGTGAAGAGAGTGAATATGCAAACAAAGACCGCCAGGGGTCCCCTGAGCCAATCACTCCTAGAGTCGATTGGATCGCTAACAATGCACAATCGCAGGGCGAGCCACTCGCTTTCTTGCTTCCGGACCGCTTGGTAGCTGACCCTATCAAGCATGAAAGCGATAGTAGAAAGGTATTAGTCACCATGGATAATGTGGTGTACATACTTGTCGATATCACAAAATCATTCGATGCAAGCTCCTGCAAAACTTTGATCGGCACGGCACTTGGAGTCTCGATTGTTTCTCTTTATGTCACTCAGTATGTAAATCATACAGATCTCGGGTCATAAGTCTAATGATATCAGTATAGGTGGTGCATTGCATGACCAATGTCTCAGCGATGAAACTATCGGATTGATACATAGTTTTGCTGATGCCTCCGGGAGCCTCAAATTATTCGCCACAACTGTCGAGTGTGGTAAAGAACACCACGGCCCTCGGACTGCAGTTCATCTGCAGCGCAAAGCTCGCGCCAAGACACTTCCGACTCTAGCCTGTCATGCTCTTGGCGAGCAGTCAGATCCTGTAGCTATGAGGACGGCATCCCAATTACCATGTGGGGAAAATACAAAAGTGAAAGATGCTTTCAGTATACTGGAGGATTCTTCTGGCATGTCTATTTCTGTAGATGCTTCACCACTAGACTTGGCGAATGCTTCTAAACACAATCGCTCAATTTCTCCGTCTAGCACTCTCGGAAATTCGCTGAATGCCGACCACGATGTTCTAGAAGGAGAAGAAGAGTCTCGCTTGAAACAAAATTCAGTAATGTCATCCTCTGAATTACGAAAAGATCGTGCTTATCAGCGAGGCCATGTGCATGAACTTGACGGTTTTCGAGTTATTCGACCTGTAAAAGAGATAGATTTCGATGCTCCTCGACCATCCCCATACATCTCTGTCGAAAAGGCAGTAATTAGTGGTCAAAATAGAGCCACTTCATTGAAGGATACTTCCAATCTGAGAGCATCCCTTGTTGCTCACAGACGAGCGCCAAGGAGACCTGTTGGCCTTAGTAGTACCGACAATCATGAACGGCAACCAGAAACAGGCATCTCAATGATAACTCTTGCACAGGATGGTAGCGAAATGGATGCCAAGGCTCGAACGAGTATCCAGAATACCCATGAAGAACGAGTCGCAGCATGCCCCCCAGACTCTGACGACATTGCTCCCACTGCTGTCAAGCAGAGCAAGGTCGATTTGAGCCGTAATTCTTGGCTCAGCACTGCCAACTCTAGCTCAAGTAATAGGTCCTTTATGGACGCTCCAGAGTATGAGGACGACTCTGAACATTCTGACAACGAATCAATGCTTTGGGCTGTGAAACCTCGCGCGACTATGGAAGTTTCACATGCAGCTGAATTCGCACCACGCTCTCCGATCGTTGACAGAAACTCATCTGGAGCAATTGTACCAGAATATAAGCATCAGAGTATGAAACTGCGAAAATTAGTCCCTCAAACAAAAACTCAACATGGCATATCTATGGAAAACATGGCTAAGCAAGGTCAGGCAAGCCGTCCTCTTTCGCCAGAATTTGAGCGCGGCGACGACCGTGCAGGTCTGAGCTCTCCTGATCAATTTCAAGCTCGAAAAAATCCAGATTCTTCGATGAAAATGGTTGCAAGCCAGCAGCGAAGATCCGATTCAATATCAAGGAAGTCCTCAGGCGCAGATCGTATAATCGCCCCTCTGGGCACTTGGGCAACAAGGCCATCTACTGATTCTGTTTACGACAACCTGCAAAGCTTCTTTCCCGAGCATGATCTAGATAAGCCAATCATCGAAGCAAGAGCTGATCATGTCAAGAGAAATACAGGTCCACGAATGCAAGAGAATCGAAGGAATGCTGACGTTCGGACCCGAATGAAATCGATTCGAGTCGTCGCGAAGGAAGCGAATGAAGCCAGAAAACGGTTTCAAGCTGTGGCACATGGCGTGCGTGCGGCGAATTTATTGAGAAGGCGATCGACGAAAGTCTGGGGTCAGAAAGCGATCGAAGTGACACCTGGTGAGCTGGAGAAGCAATTTCCAATAATTGCAGATATCGACGATGATGAGAGTAGTATCAAACGAGCCCCAACTTTCAAATGGCTCAAGGGTGAGCTCATTGGTCAGGGTCAATTTGGGCAAGTTTATCTAGCCATGAATGCACTATCCGGTGAAATGCTCGCTGTGAAGCAAGTCAACTTGCCTCCCAGACACCATCCGCAGAGTACCCAAGCCATATCTGGTTTGGAAGTCCTTAACGCTGAAATAGAAACTATGCGAGATCTCGACCATGTCAATATTGTGCAATACCTTGGTTATGAAAGGACGGATACAAATATCTCAATATTTTTGGAATACGTCCCTGGGGGATCAGTTGGGAGCTGTTTGCGTCGACATGGCAGATTCTCGGATGCGTTAATAAGATCGTTAACTCGGCAGACACTGGAAGGCCTTCAGTATTTGCACGATCGAGGCATTCTACATCGTGACTTGAAAGCGGATAATCTTCTTCTAGACCTTGATGGCACATGCAAAATCTCGGATTTTGGCATCTCCAAGCGTAGTCGTGATGTATATGTGAACGATGGAAATATGTCCATGCAAGGAACAATATTTTGGATGGCACCAGAGGTCATACAGACAAAGAAGCAAGGATATTCCGCAAAGATTGACATGTATGCCACCAAAATCTTCTCGATAATTCAATTTGACATATGTAGATGGTCTTTGGGGTGCGTTGTGCTAGAAATGTTTGCAGGAAGACGACCATGGTCGAATGAGGAGGCTATCTCGGTACTATACACACTGGGAAATGGCACAGCACCTCCGATACCGGATGATGTCTCTCCCAATATCAGCACGGAAGCACAAAGCTTCTTGGATCAATGCTTCATGATGTACGCCTGTCTTCTCATCAGATCTCATTCGTGACTAACCTGAAAAGAAATCCAGAGGATCGTCCCACACCATCTGAATTGTTGAAGCATCAATTTTGTAGTGTTCCGGAGGACTATGTATTCGAGATGGCCCTGGTGAAGTAAAAATTTCGGAGTATCTTCGGACAGTGTGAAACGAATCAAGGAATGAAATGAAAGGTCATTGCTAATTTTTCCTTCGTGTTGTGAACGTCAGGCGTGCCAAACCAGGCAGAAATGTTCCGATATCGAAGGTGGACAATCATTGCAGCGGAAAAAAGAACAAGTTTGAGCACAAGCATAAATCGCAGGAATTCTTGTCTCTATATACTGGCTACTTCATTTTACGAGTCGTGGAAGAACATTCTGCGTTGTGGCACTTCTTTGTGCCAAGCTCTTGGTCTTGGCGACCAGGTCTTGCAAAGGTGTTTGTTGGGAAAGCTTCATAACCTCAATTATACCATCTTCAGAATCAATGTCCAAATTTAAGTGCTCGAATTGTTCTTCCAAAAGAGAGACAACGCCATCCGAGGACATCTGCAATACTGCCTTGAGACCCTCAAGCTCCGTAGTGCGGTGCAGCTTCAGATAGGATTCTGCGATGGCTGTCTTCAGTATGCGTGTAATCTCTTCTGCAGAGCTGCAGAGGAAATAATCGTTCTGTACCAGCTTTTCAATGGTCTCGTACAGACCAGAAGCTACCGAGAAGTCGTATCTTAGAAATATAGCACAAGCAAATTCGACTATTGGATCCTTGAACAATTTTTCAGACTCTAGAAGTCTCACGAGCTCTTTGAGCCGACGGCTGGTGCCATTAGGATTACTTTTGCCAAAGGAAGTTGAGAGAACAGCGATAACGACATATCTAAGCAGATGAGGCGCGTTCGTCTGTAGTACATTCAAGTAGGCGGAGTTGAAGAATAGATCCTGGATTTCAACAGCTTTGATGGCGCCAGACTTGTGCAAGGGAAATAGAGCCCAGTGTAGTAGCCATGTCCGGTTCTTCATCTGGAGATGTGCATCTTCGGACTCTGCATCGATTTGCTCGCGTAGCTTCGCAAGTTCGGACGATGCATCCTCCCAATTCGCTGTCAATATCTCAGATGCTAATTTGCCCCACGTCGCAGCTGTTATGAGCTTTTGATCTGTGCTCAAAACCCTGAAGTGGTACAAATGATCGACTGCGCCAGAATAATTTCCCCTATTGTAGTCGAATTGGCCAAGACTATACAATACGTTAATGTCTTCTATGTTGATACCATGAGAATCCCGAAGAAAGACAAGATTCTGGGCCTTATCTTGTCGGAGAGCACTGGCAACCTCTGGATTTTCGAGAACTTCCAAGACTTTTTGACTTTTAGCCTCCAAATCGATCAGCTGCGCATCAACTTTCTGCTGTTTCTGATTGAATTCCTCCGGTGCTACGTCTGTCTTATGTATCTGATTATATAAATCGGCACAATGCCCAGGCATGTTGGTATCCTTCAATAGGTCGAATTTCGCTTGTGTCGCTTCGTCTCCCGAAATTGTGCCATTGTTCTGGTAGAAATCCAGCACAGGGTAGATCAAGTGACGATCTAGGTAGCCAAGAACTTCCATCTCACACGATTTGCGTATATCAAGATGTTGTGGGACTTCTTCAAAAACTAGTAGAGCAAAGCTAGAATGTCTAGCAGGGAGCTCCTTTCAATGAAGTCAGGCTGGTCCAAATCTGTTCCACAGCTGTCTACTCTCGTCCAGCTGTAACTTGGGGCCTGAAGTGAACTGGAACGCCTTTCAGGCGCCACGGCGAGATAATTTTTCTTGAGCACCAAAATGGCGATATTTCACAAATATGCGAACAGTTGGACATTTAAGTGTTTCTTGAACGATTCACTTGTAAAAGTGCTGGACAATTCGCGAAGCTCAATCTGAAGCTGTAATATTGGTTTAGCCGTGTCTCTTCAGATTGCGTTCCGTCACGAGGTGGATGCTTCACTAGGTTGGAGCTGCACATTGCGTTCATCACGCAATAGCTGTAAACGGAGCCACCTCATAATTAAAGTCTCGAGAATGAGCTGGAAACATATCTAGTTCTACTACTCAGGAGACTGACATGACATTGCTCACGTAGTCACAATTGAAGCAGAGATAAATTCGTTAACAATGTATATTATATACCAAAGGATAGTCAAAATCGAAAGAAAAGCCTAACAATCTAAGGCCGTTGCAAAGAAGACCAATTGTCCAAGATGGACTTGAGCTTTGGTGAGCCAGTCAATTTCCAGCATTCGTGAATGTATTCCTTAGTGATGGCAAAGGGCTTCGCAGTTACATTCGGAATGTATGAGCCAATCAACAGTCCTGGATCTATTTGAGTTTTAGGGATCTTCTTTGTCAAGAATTGGCGGAATGGTTTGACACCATTTCGCAGGAATGAAGAGTGGAAAGGAACATCGATGCCTTTGAGCGGAATTGTTGCGTATCCTCGTTCCAATTCGATACGACCGCCACCACTAACCCTCTTCTCCATTGATTTTTCTCGACATATACTGACTATCTCTGATAATTTCGAAGTCAGGTCGTCCATAGACATGGTCTCCATGAGGCGGTCAAGTTCTATCTTTTGTACCTTGAGTGCATTGAGCACATTTGACAACGTGTCCAAGCCTTCCAGCGAGCCAGCTGCGATATACTGTTGATTCTCCACATTGAAGTTCACAATTTCGACCAGACATTGAGTCTGGTTTGCTACATGATCCACGACATATCGCAGAGCGGCTTCATTGAACGTCCGTCCGACTCGACTCGGGTTCACTGCCATCATAGCATAATTTGAACGACCTTGGCCGTCACGAGGGACCGCAACTTGCATGGTCATACCTCTATAGAACACAACGTCAACCAGAGATTCGATGGGTATTACGTTAGCGATAGCAGCAAGGGCACTATATTCACCGAGTGAGTGACCCCCAAACGCTGCATCTTGTTGCACTAAGCCTTGTGCTTTCATGTCATCGAAGGCGGCTTTTTCCATAAGTGTGAGGGCAGGTTGAGTAAACTGCGTCGACGATAGTAGACCTGTTGGAGAGATGAACGTATAGAAGGTGGACGCGTCGGTGATATCCTTGAAAATTGGCATACTCACATTCTTGCCTTCTTCATCTACCACTTCATATATCATGCTCGTATAGTTCTTTTTGATCTTCTGACCTTTGGGACCACCAAAATGTACAGTCAGCTCCTTGGGATTTGTTTTGACGATATTGATGATCGAGAAGCCATAATTTTCCAAGAAGTGCTTGTCGGCACGGTCCCACACGTTCTTCGCTACCTCACTGCTCTCGTACAGATCCATACCCATGCCTTGTTCTTGCGAGCCCTGGCCCGTAAACATATACGCCGAGATTGGTTGCTCAACTTCTGCTGTCCCGTCTAAAACCTTAACTCCTGTCTCTTGATTGAAGGTCTGCACCTTAACGATCTTCTTTCCGTTGACCATTCCAGTGTGAGATAGCTTTGTCTGTAAGTTGGTGTTCGGTAATACCATAGCCAAGAAGGACACCTCGTAGGAAATTACACGGGAAGGAACATTCTCGGCAGCGAATGTCTCCACGAACTTGCGAGTTGAGGCACTAGTGAACATTCCATGGGTTATGCCTGTAGTCCCTGGTAGCTGTATGTAAGCAGCAAACGTCGGTGAAACATGGATCGGATTATAATCGCTAGAGATCTCAGCATATGGGGAATTGGAGGGCGGGGTAGCCGAGACTGAACTGTAGACCGCATCGGGGATCTGTATAACATTATAGCCTCCACCCTGAAAATGCACAGGCTGCTCGATCGGTTTCCCGTGACGACTGAGATAATCGATTACTGGATTGCCATAGGATTCCCCAGCTTCGTACTCAACTGATGCTATCTGAATAATTTCTTTTGTAGGCAATTCCAACAATACTGTGCCCGAGGTCGAAACATGACTCAACTTCTCATGGTCTTTGAATTTGACCAAACTGCTTAGACGGAACGTCAGAGTCGCACCAAGAAGTATTTGATCTGGGTTGAAAGGCTGAAACCACTCTTTCGATAACAACACTTCAACTTCGCGAGGGTTTCTTAGAGTGATTTGTACCGGTGTCTCTTGAGATCTCTGGAAGGTATTCTCGAAATCGGTAAATGTTCCACGATACAGAAAACGGCTAAGGACTTGCATGACAGCTTTACCACCTCGGACAATAGTACCTTCAACCTCCACAGTCTTCCCCGAAGGACTATTTATGACTGCATTGATCTGAGCAGAAGTCGTGACTGAGTCTCCTTCTTGCAGAGGCTTCGCGCCTGGTAGCAATCGGAATCCATTCGAGAGATGTACAAGCTTGAGAAGGTCGCCATCTATAGCTTTTGGGAAGATTGCTTTGATAACCGCTTTCCAGCCTACGACGATGGCGAAGTCCATAGGCGCCTGCCGACCATGATTACCGAGTTTGACATAAGCTTCTGACTCGTTGCCGATAGTATGACAGAAGTCCTCTATTGCTTTTCCATCAATTATGGTTTGTTCTCCATCGAAGGTAGTGGTCTCTGGTACCGCGTTATATAAATCACCTGGCATTTCATTGCCGAACCAGATCCGCCAGTAAAAGGCCTTTATGCGCTCGTTACGCTCATGCATGACCTCGCGTATAGGAGCATAACCTATATCTGGATGATAGGTGAACTGGAGGGTGAGAGCAGTCAATTCTTTGCTTGCAGTGCGATCTTCATACATGGTGACGTCTATAGCATTAGGACCAGCTAGAGAGATTTTGGCCGCAAGAATATATCGTCCATGACGACGATCGTAGACAGTCACAGTTGATCCCTCGACTGTCGATGACTCGTCGATCTCAAATCGAGTATTATATCGAGGTGAAAAAATCCGCTTCAGTGGATTCGATTGGAATGCAATCCCTTGGACGATGATATCAGAAGTCAATAAAGCTCTTCTCCAGGAGTACTCTTTTCCTGCAAGTAATTGTAGCCAATTCTCAAGTTGAGGTAATTCCTCGCCCGAAGAAGCTGGTGGAAATGTGTATACGATTTTACTTGGGGACTCATGAAAGCTTGACAAATGGTCTAAAGCCGGGGATGTGATGACTCCTCCCCCAAAGTATTCGACAACAGGAATTCGATCGGTATCGGAATCATAGTATTGGTCCTTGAGCATAGAAATGTGTCCCTCGTGTATGCCGTCCAGTATCTCCTTGATGGGCTGATTGACGATCGTGCTGTGCTTCGCAGCCATTGGACCCTGCAATATTGCCACACGACCAACATCCTGGTCAACCACAGCCTGTAAATCCTCTGATTGCCAGAGAGAGTCCTTTTTGAACCAGACTTCGAATTGTTCGTCGAGAACGGGGATGAAAGGAACAGGTTTTTGCCCACGGCGTTGGCACAAAATCAGGAAATGCTGAACATCTTGTACATTCATTAGCTGTGTTCGACACTCAGGATACTGATTTAGGATAGATTCGGCCGCAGGAATTGGATCGTCCAACATAGAGAAATTCTGCAATAATGACGGATGTCCTTCTGCCTTCGTAAATCTTTCTTCTATTCGTCGAATGAAATCTCCTGTCAGGTTGCGATGCGTTCTGTCTATCCATCTGTGCTCATGCGAGACATACATCAATCTTATCATTCTCATGATCACTTCGAAGTAGGTCATATCTTCGAGGTCACATGCTTGTCCATGAGAATTGCGCCCGAACCAAACCTTTTGAAAATCTGCATTGAGCTTGTTTATTATGTATGTTTTCTTTGTCTTCAGTGTGGCAATCCGTTTTTCCTTCGGAAGACTGAAAATTGTGTCATCCATCTCTTTCCAGAAAATTATACCGCGTGTGGCCAACTTGTGAATTGGCTCGCCTAATTCTGATCGAACTGTGATGATACCACCTGCCGGACCTTTATATGTCTTCTCCCACTCGTGATCATCCAAGCCTGGCGCATCGACGATTGCCTGTTTGGCACCGAGACTAGTCTTGCACTCCAGGGCAGTCATGACTCGTGAGGCTAGAAGAATTCCGTCGAACGGCATAGGTGGTGCATTATACTTTAGTGCCCATTCTCCTGTGAGATAAGGTATCGTATCGGCTGCTCCCCCGAAGCCTGACCCAGCAACTAGTATAATGTTCTGGCATCGTCGTATGGACGAATACGCTGCGATTATGGGAGCATGGAAGTCTTCAAAAGAATGATGTCCTCCGGCACGCCCTCCAGTCCACTGCAAAATAATTGGAAAATTGGGATTCGCCTTCGCGATATTAATGACTTGTTGAATCGCCTCAGCAGAACCTGGTTTGAAAGATATGTGTTTGATTCCTGTGGTTTGACAGAGCTCGTTTGCAACATCTAATGATGGAATACCCGCAGCAATCGTAATACCGTCTAGACCATGCCCTTGTTCTCTGAGCGTGCCGACCAGGGGTGCCTGCCACGCATAAGTTCTTGGATTGATGTATATGATGTTTGTGGTTATACCACATCCAGGTGTTGTTGCTTTTTGTATTTTCTGTACTGCTTGAGTCATCCCTGCAGGTGAGTAGTAACCTCCTCCTGCAAGTTCTATATGGTAACCAGCGTTCATGGTAGCTGCAACGAAGTCCCAAGCCACCGTACATGGTGTCATTCCAGCAACCATAATTGGGGGTTTGCCTATCAGCCGCGAAAACCGAGTGTCCACATAGATCTTTCCTAACGATGTCTTTATCAGCTTGGGCGAGAACTTTTGTACCCAATCAACAGCAAATTTCACTGCATTGTCTTCCCGATCGAATAGTTCGACCTTACTTCCCATTTCATCTCCAGCGACTTCAAGCGCTCCCGCAAGAATTACGCGTACTCCAGTGCCATCTTTGTTTCGGTGTGTCAATCCCCCGAGACCGGATGCGCCTCCTGGTCCGAAGTCTATGATGTGTGTTGGCTTCAGGAAATTTGTGGCAAGAACCCAGTGGACAGGTAGAAATTCGATCATATCTATAAGTCGTTTTATCAAATCTGTCGCTGAGATACCTTGCAAATTACGCCCATCATCTGTGGCAAAGACTGGTATCGAAAGGTCATTCTGAAATGTCAGATTCCGACAGTCTTCATACAACAATTCTGCGGCTGGTTGGAGGTATTGACTATGGAACGGAGCTGTTATTGGCAGAAAGCGATTCACGAAACGCAGTTTACGCTGAGAGAATGGGACACGTCCATAGTTTTCGGCGGCGTCAGCCTTGATTTTCCTGAGGCCGAGATTTAAACCGTAAAGACTTTGAGGGGGACCCGTCACAACAACGTTTTTTGGCCCATTGACCAGAGCAATGCTGATTTTTCTATCATCGGGTAGATATTCATTGGTGATATCGATTTGCTGCTGCACAGCGCTTTGTTGAAGATCTCTGACACTCAGCATAGGCGTGGGTGCTCCTTCTCCGGCAGCCAGAGAATCTTGCAACGAGCTTGGGGGCAACGTGGTTCTGGGATAGACCTGCTGAGAACGGCAGCCGATCCAAAATAATAGCTCGACAGCAGTCTTTGCATTCGCATAAAATTCTTCCCATGTGTTTGAACTCGATATGCAAACTGCTGTTACGATGCCCTGAGAATGTCCAGTCGCACCCGAAAGAAGACTACGCAGAGTACCAGGTTCTTTCCCAAGAATTCGAGCCGTGACAACATAATGCGCAAGCTGAGTGATACCGATCAGAGGAAAACTGACAGGTGCAGACACCAAATAATCGAGGTCAGGGGTTCTCGAGGTATCATGCAACCAGCCCAAAATGTCTAGTCCCTTGCCATAATTTGCTTGTGCAGATGGCTCCATCACCAAATTGTTCAAAACCTCTGCCATGCGTTCGATAAACTCAAGAACGAGACCTTCATAGACCGATATTACTTGGCGTAATTCCTCGAAATACTCTTCTATGTTGCCTTGGCCTCCAAAAATTGCGAAAATAGTGGCAGTTCCATCAGCAGCAGCGCGGAACAGTGCCGATTCGTGTCCCTTAATCATTTTACCAGAAGCTAGCCTGGCGGCATAGTAAGATCTCACTACTACATCACGATTTTCAGCCTCGCCTGGAAGTGTGGCAGATATTGCATGCACTTCATTCCCTTTCAAAAAGGCTCTTTCAAATTCGGTGATTACTGAAGTCAACAGTTCTTCGTAAGTTCCAGGTTCGTCTATTGTTAATGAAGCCAATTTGCCAAGAAAGCGAGCGACTAATTCCATTTCACTGCATGGCTCGCCATCGCCTGGTGTTTCTGGAGAAGGTTGCGGCAGCGAGACGAGCAATGCATCCCTAGCTTGTGTAGCGAGCAAGAATTGCGATGACGGTATCAACAATGCGAATTCCAGGCTAGCATAGCGAATAGCTAGAGGACGAGGATGAACCGCCTACCTGGGTCAACAGACAATCCACTAGAGAAATGTGTTACATACCGAAGCAGGAGTATGATAACCTGTTTCTGTCATCTATGTGCGAACCACAAATACTTATGCACAAGCAGATGTTGTCTTTGGATGAGCTTGATGTCGAGTCTACAAGGGTAGAAGTCGGATCTGAGCTCAGATGCTGTGCAAAGAGCTTCTTCCTATCTCCAAGTGATAATCAGAAACAATGCTTTCAAGCAGGTGAGTCCTTCGGCCGCATTGAGTGTGTTCTGTAGAAAGAAGGGGGAGCCTTTTGGCGGTTGTGTGGAGGACGACCTCAATCACCCCTGACCAATAGATTAGGTGGGGTGCGGTTGAGATCAAAACCCTTTCTGTTGGATTCGCGCTCAAGCATGAAGTTGAGCACTTCACAGCCGCATGGTGATCAGATTGGAACTTTCTCACCAACAGCTAAAGGAGGTCGTTTGCATCGGTTAGAAAGCATTGGGCCATTGGGGAAGTGGGCTCCCGCCAAACATTACCCATTCTGATCATGCTGAGCCACACAGGACGATCCGGGTTTTTAAAGTTGGCACGGGAACAGAACTCAGCTTCAATAACTTTTTGTGTTACAGAAATTCATGAGATCTACTCGAAGTGAAGTCACAGGAACGGTCTTCGTGAGTTCAACAGCTGTATTAAATTGGCAAAGGCTTGGTTGGCATTGGTATGGCAGCTGATTAGACTTGCTCAATTGTCTAGCTGCAGCAGGAAGAATGAGCTTGAGCATGCTCTATATCATTGAATGTGGAGATTCAACGAAAAACCTGTGTGGTGGTGTGGTGTGCACGACGGTGTCTAGCTGGAGCACGGCAGACTGTTCACGTGGCGTGCTAATTTAGTGGTTTGGCAATTTCAAGCGCCAGAGAACGCGGGTTGGGGTGGGCTTTGTGGTGGGTTGATGATTCGAGCTCGCCAACAAGACACCGAATGTGGGCAACCCCGTAGTGCGATCGTTCATATCTCCAGCACATACGCAACAAACTTCATGCAGATAATCTAGCCACGAATCAGTGACTAGTTTCTACTCCTACTACCTAGAATCTCAATCGATCTGAAAGCAGTATAATTCACCCCGTGGGTGGCATACATCGCGATGTCTTTCAGTGCAGAAACTGAACAGGAATTATCTCATACTCTTCTTATAGAGCTTCTCGCTTATCAGTTCGCATCGCCCGTGCGTTGGTAAGTTCCATACGAAACGGTTATACTCCGGTTTGACAAAGTATAGGATTGAGACCCAAGATGTGCTATTGCGAGACTTTGGGGCTGAGCGATTAGTGGAAATTGGGCCATCACCAACACTTGCCGGGATGGCCAAAAGGACTCTGAAACAGAAGTATGAAGCGTATGACGCTGCGAAGTCGATTCAGAGGGATGTGCTTTGCTACTCGAGTGACCGGAAATCAATATACTACGACTTTGAGGACGTCCCTGAGGAAAACACCGCAACCGAGCCTGCAATGAATGCTGCATCTGCTGAGTCGACGCAGAATTTGGTAGCACCAGTTCCCTCCATTCCCACAGCTGCTGTGACAGGACCTGTAGTGGAGATTCCTGATGAAGCCGTGAAGGCCATAGACATCGTCCACGCTCTGGTTGCACAGAAGCTTAAGAAGACTGTGGAGGAGGTACCTCTATCGAAGGCGATCAAAGACCTTGTTGGTGGCAAATCTACCATGCAGAATGAGATACTGGGTGATCTTGGCAAGGAGTTTGGCAACACTCCTGAAAAACCAGAAGATACTCCTTTGGAAGAACTTGGTTCTGCGTTGCAATCCAGTTTCAATGGCCAATTGGGCAAACAGAGTAGTTCTTTGATACAACGTCTGATCTCCGCGAAGATGCCTGGTGGGTTCAATATAACTTCAGTGCGCTCGTATTTGACGTCCAAATGGGGTTTAGGATCTGGACGGATAGAAAGCATTCTACTGCTAGCTTTGACAATCGAACCACCGACACGACTCGCTGGAGAACCCGAGGCCAAGGCTTACCTGGACACCGTTGCGCAGAAATATGCCAGCAAGGCCGGTATCTCACTGGCGGCACCATCTGCGGGAGCTGCAGGCTCAGGTGCCGGCACTCCTGGTCTAGACCCGGCACAATTGGCCGCATTGACCAAGGATCAGACCGACCTTGCAAAGAACCAGTTGAATTTGTACGCAAACTTTTTAAAGATAGATCTGAAGTCTGGAGAGAAGAAATTCCTTGCCGAGCAAGCTACTACAGCTGCACTACAGGCTCAAATCGACCTGTGGGAAGCAGAGCACGGCGACTTCTATGCCACTGGCATCGTCCCAGTCTTCAGTCCAAAGAAAGCTCGGATTTATGACTCCGACTGGAATTGGGCCAGGCAGGATGCATTGGAGATGTTCTTCGACATCATTTTTGGAAGGCTTAAACTTGTCGACAGAGAAATCGTTGCTCGCTGTATCTCGATCATGAACAGGTCCAATCCAGTACTTCTTGACTTTATGCAATACCGAATCGATCATTGTCCTACAGATAAGTCTGAAACTTATCGGCTAGCAAAGGACCTCGCACAGACACTTATTGATAACTGTAAGGATGTCATGTTCGAAGCTCCTGTATATAAGGACGTTTCCTTACCTACTGCTCCGGAGACCAAGATCGATCCTAAAGGAAACCTGACCTACAATGAAGTGTCTCGAGCTGGCGTCAGAAAGCTAGAACAATACGTTCAGGAGATGGCCGCTGGAGGCAAGATTACAAGTTTCGCCAGTAAAAGTAAAGTACAAAACGATCTTGGACGCATATATCGTATTATCAAGCAGCAGCATCGCATGTCGAAAACCAGCAGGCTGCAAATCAGGTCATTGTACGCTGAAGTGGTCAAAGCATTGGCTGTAAATGCTGTGAACCTGGATGAGAAGCCCAAGCGCTCTAGGCGGACTAAGAAGGTGATTATGAGCGAGCATTCGGATCACGAGACGATTCCATTCTTGCATTTGAAGAAGAAAGAAGAGCATGGCTGGGAATATTCTAGCAGTCTGACTGAGATCTATATAACTGGTTTGGAGCGCGCTGCGCGAGATGGTGTCACGTTTCAGCACAAGTCTGTCCTAATGACGGGTTGCGGAGCAGGCTCGATAGGAGCAGAAGTTATGCAAGGGCTTTTGTCGGGTGGTGCAAAGGTCGTTGTTACAACATCTCGTTACAGTCGGGCTGTCACGGAATTCTATCAACAGACATTCGCACGATACGGTAGCAAAGGCGCGAACCTCATAGTCGTCCCGTTCAATCAGGGCTCGAAGCAGGATGTCGATGCACTTATTGACTATATATATGACGACAAGAAAGGTCTTGGGCTCGACCTTGACTACATTATTCCTTTTGCAGCTATACCAGGTCAGGATGATTCGTTCTTTGTTTGTAGCGATGTGCTAATCGACCTAGAAAATGGGCGTGAGATCGACATGATCGATTCCAAGTCTGAATTAGCACACAGAATAATGTTGACCAACTTACTGCGATTGATGGGTGCCGTCAAAACACAGAAAGCCTCCAGAGGATATGATACAAGGCCAGCTCAGTGTCTTCTACCTCTCTCACCCAATCATGGTACTTTTGGTAACGATGGTCTTTATTCGGAATCGAAATTGGCTTTGGAAACGTTGTTCAATAGATGGCATTCTGAATCATGGGCCTCTTATCTCACCATCACGGGTGTCGTCATCGGCTGGACTCGCGGCACAGGTTTGATGTCTGGGAACAATTCTATTGCTGAAGGAATCGAAAAAATGGGCGTTCGAACCTTCAGCCAACAAGAAATGGCGTTCAATATATTGGGCTTGATGACACCAGCAGTAGTGGCATTGTGTCAACAAGAACCAGTATGGGCCGACCTCAATGGAGGTCTACAATTCTTGCCGAACTTAAAAAGTCTTTCGAGTGATTTACGAGCCGAGCTTACCGAGAAGAGTGAAGTTCGTAGGGCTGTCGCTGCTGAGACAGCCATTGAGCATAAAATTATCAACGGCGCTGAAGCAGAAAAATTGCACAAGAAACAATTTATACAACCTCGAGCCAACATGCGATTTGACTTCCCGAAAATCAAGCCCGCATCAGAGCTCTCCGATCTTGCACATCTAAAGGGCATGGTAGATTTGGATAAAGTGGTCGTTGTCACCGGGTTTTCAGAAGTTGGCCCGTGGGGAAATTCGAGGACACGCTGGGAAATGGAAGCCTATGGTGAATTCTCGCTGGAAGGGTGCATTGAAATGGCCTGGATCATGGGTCTTATCACCAACAAGAACGGTACCTGGGTAGATGCCAAAACGAACACTCCCGTGGATGATAAAGACGTCAAAACTAGATACGAACAAACCATCCTGGATCACTCAGGTATACGCTTGATTGAGCCAGAGCTTTTTGATGGTTACAATCCGCAGAGAAAACAATTATTGCAGGAAGTGGTATTAGAGAATGACATGCAGGAATTTGAAACCTCGGCAGAGACGGCGGCCGCATACAAACATGAGCACGGCAACATGGTAGAAGTCTTTGAAGTCAAAGATAGCAGTGAATGGACTGTCAAATTCAAAAAAGGAGCCACGTTACTGATTCCTAAGGCGCTTCGCTTTGATCGTCTAGTGGCTGGTCAGATCCCAACTGGTTGGGACCCAAGGAGATATGGTCTTGAAGACGATATCATCTCCCAGGTTGATCCTATAACTCTCTATGTACTGGTCTCTACCGTAGAAGCTCTGATATCGTCCGGAGTCACCGATCCCTACGAGTTTTACGAATACGTTCACGTCTCGGAAGTTGGCAACACTGCAGGTTCTGGGATTGGTGGAGTGACCGCGCTTCGAGGTATGTACAAAGACAGATGGATCGACAAACCAGTTCAAAAGGACGTTCTCCAGGAGTCCTTCATAAACACGATGTCTGCTTGGGTCAATATGTTGCTCCTGTCTTCTGCAGGACCTATCAAAACTCCCGTCGGCGCGTGTGCTACTGCTGCAGAGTCGGTGGAAATTGGTTATGACACAATCAATAGTGGCAAGGCCAAGATTGTTATTGTTGGAGGCTACGATGATTTTCAAGAAGAGGGTTCCTATGAATTTGCAAACATGGGCGCTACGAGCAATACTGAAACAGAATTTGCGCACGGGCGAACCCCGAAAGAGATGTCCAGACCAACTACCTCGACTCGAAGTGGATTTATGGAATCCCAAGGTGCTGGTATGCAAATTTTGATGCAAGGCTCACTGGCAATCAAGATGGGCGTCCCCATCTATGGTATCATTGCCATGACAGCTACGGCGACCGATAAGGAGGGGCGTTCGGTCCCTGCTCCAGGTCAAGGTATTCTCACCGTTGCTCGAGAACTTCCTGGCAAGTATCCTTCTCCATTGTTGGATATTAATTACAGAGCACGTCAACTGAACAGAAGAAGATCGCAGATATCTCAATGGGCTGAAAGTGAGTATTCCTTCTTGGTTGACGAAGTTGCTGCAGCGAAGAACCAGAACCCAGACCTCGACGTAGAAGCCTTTAGAAGCGAGAGAGCCGAGCATATCAGACGCGAGGCTGTGCGGCAGGAGAAAGATGCACAAAATTCCTATGGCAATGATTTCTACAAGAATGATTCAAGCATAGCACCCCTTCGAGGTGCTTTGGCTGTCTGGGGCCTGACTGTCGATGACATCGGCGTAGCATCCTTCCACGGCACAAGTACCGTAGCAAATGACAAGAATGAATCAGAAACAATCTCGAAACAATTGGAACATCTCGGTCGCAGCAAGGGCAATGCATTGCTTGGCGTCTTTCAGAAGTATCTCACCGGTCATCCCAAAGGTGCGGCAGCTGCTTGGATGCTTAATGGTGCTATGCAGATACTTAATACGGGTCTTGTACCTGGCAACAGAAACGCGGATAATGTTGATCAATATCTCAAGCGCTTTCCACATATACTATATCCCAGCAAAAGTATACAAACCGATGGTATCAAGGCTGTATCTGTCACTTCATTTGGTTTCGGTCAAGTTGGCGCTCAGGTAATTGTAATACACGCAGATTATCTCCTAGCTACTATGGAGAGTGAAGCACTATCGGTGTATCAAAACAAGGTAGAAGCGCGATACAGGAAAGCCTATCGCTATCTACACGAGTCTCTGGTGAACAATAATTTGATAAATCCGAAGAAGACACCCCCATATACTGCGGTACAGGAGAGCGCAGTCTATCTCAACCCCCTGGCTAGAGCAGAGCCAGACAAGCTGGGAACTTGGTCATACCATAAGACAAGTTCTACATCAGCACCAAATAGCCAGACTGTTAGGATACTAGACAATCTCGCAAAAGCCACTGGTGGGCAGAACGTTGGTGTGGACGTGGAGCTTATCTCAAGCATCAACATGGACAATACAACTTTCATTCGGCGCAATTTCACCAAAGCCGAGCGAGACTATTGTGAATCAGCAGCATCACCACGATCTAGCTTTGCAGGAACCTGGAGTGCCAAAGAGGCTGTATTTAAAAGTCTCGGAACTACAAGTAAAGGAGCCGGAGCTAGTATGCTCGATATCGAGATTGTTCGACTTGATCATGGAGAACCAAGCGTGGTATTGCACCGTGATGCCAAAGCATCTGCTGAAGCTGCGGGGTTGCATCAGTTTCGCGTGAGCATTAGTCACGATGACTTTCAGGCTGTCGCTGTAGCAATAGCCACCTAGAGCATTTGCTTAATCGATAGACGCTTGTTATGTATGCCCGATACTATTTCATTCAAGGTCGAGATTTATATTGTTGTCGATCTACTGTTGATTCTATTTACATTGTTACACGCTCGTTCTACTGGCTCTACCCAAATGTCAGATTGGTAAACAGTGATCGTGTTCAGATTGCGATTCTATCATTCTTAACTTGTAATTGTGCCCATTAGCTCACCGTCAATTTGACCATCCCGCCCGACCAGGTGAATACGAAAGTGAAAGTGCTCACGTGCTAAGCACTGCAATCAGACTCCTGTAATCAAGCGGCTTTCCAACCCCTTTGCTGGCTCCACAGATATGTACAAAGTAGATCGATGAGCTTTGATGATATTAAGCAGATGAGAAAGCGTTATTTAACATTGACCTACACCAATGGATGAAGCTATTGCCAATGGTCTCAGTAATAAGATATATGAAAAAAGGAAGCAGGCAGCGTACGATTTAGAGCGGTACATTTTGACCCATCATCTTGAAGGATCATGGTTAAACCAAACAGGATCATCAAATATGAGAGCGATGAAGCGAAAATTCGCAAACTGATACAGCAACTTTGCAACGATTTCATCGGTACCGCAAATCAATCTTCTAGAAGTGCTTCTGGCGGTGAATTTCTGATGAAAGTCCTGTTCCTAAACTCATTAAGCTAGGCCTAATTGGACTGGCGGCGGCGACTATAGCATTAGGCCGAAGCTGTGCACAGTATCTGGATCTAATAGTCCCAGCCGTTCTGTCATGTTTCACATCTCAAGACTCCAGAATACGATATTATGCTACTGAATCCTTGTACAATATTGCAAAGGTAGCTAAGGGGGAGATTCTCATATATTTTAACGAGATCTTCGACATGCTATGCAAGGTAGTTGATGTTGCTTTTGGGAGCACGATTGCTGATGCAAGAAGTTGTCAGCAGACTCCGAAATATCGGTAAAAAATGGCGCTGAATTATTGGATCGCTTGGTAAATACATGTATTCAAGGAGAAGGACATTATCCTAAATATCACAGATAAAAGACATCGTCAGTGAGAAAGCCACTACTTACGTGTCTTTCATCGACCGTAGAACTTTATCGATTTCCGAGCAAGCTAGTGGTACTTCGCAACTGACAGATGTAGAAATCAACGGACCCGAGGAAGGCTCCACCTTTGAACACACGCTCGAGACTGCATTTTCGCTTGCTAAATTCATTCCGCTCTTGTCAGAAAGGCTTTATGTTCTTAATCCATATACCAGGACGTTCTTGGTCACCTGGATTGCGACGCTGAACTCGATTCCTGATTTGGATCTGGCAACTTTTCTGCCCGATTTTCTGGATGGCCTTATTCGCTTTTTGAGCGATACACATCAAGATGTCAGAATTGCGACGTCCAGGTTACTTGATAGCTTCCTCGATGAGATGAAAAGAGTCAAAGGAACAGGGAAGACGCAAAATCATAAACTATACTTAGGCAATCATACAGCGTCTAATACAAGCGATATGTCCTCACACAATGCAAAGGCACTTGGCATACTGGACACAGCAGCCTCTGTCAGAAACGAAGATCCGCAGCAATTCGATATCATGGTCGATTTCACGAAAATCATAGGGATTCTGCAGCGACACCTGAAATCCGAATCTGAAGCTATCCAATTGACGGCTCTTCGATGGGTGTCTGATTTCTTCGCCATCTGTCCGGGCAATCTGCTTCCCTTCACCCCGCAGCTCCTACGAGTCGTCTTGCCTGCAATCTCTCACGAGTCCACTGCTCTGCGACGCGCAGCTCGGGAGGTCAACGACAGGCTTTTGACATTGATCCGAGTTGTCATTGACGGAAACGAGCACGATGACAAGGAATCCGCCATGAGTGCCGAGTTAGAAGAGCTGGATTTTGTCAATTCTGCTGTTATACAGCTGTGAGTCTCCCTGGAATGTATCCGAATTCATAATCTAACCTCGAGATCCAGCTTGGACGAGCATGAGGACACTAGAGTTTCAGCTCTTGGATGGCTGATGGAGCTCGTTAAGCTGAGAACGAGACAAACGCAAGACGGAGACCTTGGGCTCCGCGCCGAGATACTTCCAGCTCTGTTGAAAACTCTTTCTGATCCTAGCGAAGCTGTTGTAAAGAAAGACCTAGAATTATTGGCTCAAATCTCGAAAAACGACACATATTTCGATCAACTTATGGTTAATCTCCTTATATTGTTTTCGTCTGATCGAAACTTGCTGGATCAGCGGGGATCTCTGATTGTAAGACAGTTATCACTCAATCTTAATGCCGAGCGAATTTATCGGTGCTTAGCTGAACACCTGGAAAAAGAAACAGATCTAGAGTTTGTGTAGGTTACGAACACCTTGCAATAATTATGTCATTAATGATACAGGCAGCTGATTGTACAACATCTGAGCAACAACTTACTTATGGCGTAGGACTTCGTGAGTCACTGCCGTACTCTATGCTGACGAGACAGACCAGAATTGCTCGATGCTCGGAAGCGTTTACGTCAACTTTCTTCCCAAGAGGGTAGCTCATTCTTTGTCACACTCTATCGTTCCTGGTGCTATAATGTGATAGCCAAGTCGTCTTCCAGCACAGTGCTAATATAGTTATAGACTGTGGCTACCTTTTCTCTTTGCCTTTTGGCGCAAGCCTATGAGCATGCATCCAATTTGCTACAAGTTTTCGCTGAGCTGGAAATAACAGTTCAGATACTACTTCAGATCGACAAATTGTGTGATGCTATCAAGTCGCTCCTCGACCAAACTAATCTGATAGGGTTCAGCTTCTAGAGAGCCCAATTTTTACGTACCTTCGTCTACAGTTACTTGAACCTGATAAATATCCTTTCCTCAGTAAATGCTTATATGGCCTACTAATGCTTCTCCCGCAGACTCAAGCTTTCCATACACTCAAGAACCGATTGAGCAGCGTGGCCTTTCAAGGACATCAAGTGTCCGCAAAATCTCTCTCGGTCTCTCGATCAACCAAAATTACAGACATCAATTGGGACAGCTTGCTGAGTCGATTCAGATCACTTCAGAACAAACAACAAGCAGCGGTCCGCACCTCGGCAAAGAAGCATGTAGCTGACTGACTGCTCGAGTACTTTCGATACGCAAGTATGCGTAGAGCGACACTTGCAGGCGTTCCATGGTCATGGACGCTATTGTAACATATGAACACTCATAGACAGACCAAGAACACTCGTTGCGTCTTCCTGACTGGACCCGAATTAGGCTACATTGGCCACATTGCGGAGCATGGTCCACCTGGATATTTGACGTTCGGCATATACTTTGTTCATGCCGAATACCAAATCCTTCTGAAAGTAATTACGTGCAAGAGTTCGAGCGATTTCTAGAAGGAAACAGCCAAAGGAACCGTATTCAATGACTGCAAAGTCCTGTGTCTATATCTTCCCGGCTCCTCAACTCTGCGCACTGAAAGGCGATCGTGTAACTTCACATAGTATTTCTAAGTTCAAGGAATCTACTAATTCTCATCTTTGCTGATGGTTGCCGGTGATTGCAGTGTGACTAAATCGGCTCCACATGCAGATAGTGCATTCTTGTACAGAGTATACACAAGCCAGAAGTCAAAAGCCCGTGCTTCGCGCTGAGACTTTGTGGGGTTGAATACGTGGTATCTCGCGTAAGGCCCCGAAAGCACGCGAACCACGCATCCTGTAGCATAGTCTTAGACTGTTGAACCGCGATTTGCGTAAAGTTACAGACAAAAGTTGATCTTCCAACAGAGTTCCTGTGGGTGGATTATACACTATTGCTGGCCAGATCCATAAGTTGGAATCTCCATAGCTTTCCAGCCCTTTGGGTCAGACTATCTCTCGTGCACATATTGATTCTGGTATTGTCACAGAGAACTTCAACATCTCACTCATGGCCTTAGTCGACGTCTGAAGCGATGGTCATCCTTCAAGAGTCTCACGAGAGACGTCCAGATCTCGATAGCAACTCGGACTTCGATCGATTCTTCCGTAGTCTGCCCGTTTCGGACAACACAATCCGCTTTTTCAATCATGTGGATTTCTTTTCGGTGCATGGAAACGATGCTAGGCTAGCAGCCATAGAATTGTACGAGACGAATAATGTTCTAGGAAACCAGTCTATCATGCCATCTCTCACGATGACTAAACTTGCATTCCAAAAATTCTTACAGATATGTCTTTGTGAAAAAGGACGAAGCATCGAAATCTGGCAAGGCAATCGATCAGCTGGCTGGCACATCGTTCAGAAGGCATCTCCGGGCAATGTACAGGCGGTTTCTTCGTGGTTATTGTCGACGAACCATGAAAATTACACTCTGCTCGCACTACATGTAACCAAAACCTCCGAGAGTATCAAATTAAATTGCTGTTTTGCGGATCTAGAGAGATCTGAACTCGGCTTGATGAGCGTGATAGAGGATGCAACCTTCTCAAATCTGGAGACCATCCTCATCCAGCTTGATGTGAAAGAATGCCTTCTCAGCGATGCCAGTAAAAATGGTCAGGAAATGCAGACACTTACAGCTATTTTCCAACGTTGTAATGTAGTCCAGACATTCTGCGATGCCAGCTACTTTAGTGACTCTCGCCCTTGCAAAGAATTCGATCAATTATTCAGCCCTCCTTTAGCAGCTGACATATTGGAAAGGGAGTCTTCTTCGCTTTGTGCAGCATCAGCTCTAATGACATACACAAAAGTGTCCGCGAGTCAACACTCCGGCAAATTCGTGTATTGGACCTTTGATCAATCAGCCTACATGAAATTGGATGGAAGTGCCATGAAAGCCCTTTCCCTTAATCCCACTGTCAAGGAGCACTCCGGACGTTCACTCAATCTATTCACATTGCTTAATCGTTGTCGCACTCCTCTGGGTTCCAGATTACTCGCTCTCTGGCTAAAGCAGCCATTGCTTGACATCAAGGCAATAAACGATAGACATGCAATATTACAGTGCTTTTTGGAACAAATCGATCTGCGGGAACGACTACAGTCAGAATTGAAACTGATTCCAGACCTTGTGCGGCTCAACAGCCGTCTCAGATCTGGTCATGCGACATTAGAAGATGTTGTCAGAGCTTATCAAGTATGCAGTCGTGTACCAGAACTTGTCTCTGCATTGCAACATACGAATATGACAGCACAAGAACAGATATGTATCAGTGCTGCATATCTTTCGCAGCTGCAAGATTCAGAACCTCCTCTTCATAAATTCATGGATCTAGTCGAAAGCACAGTAGATCTTGTTGCTCTAGATCGTCACGAGTACCTCATACGTGCTGATTTCGATAACAATCTATCAATTCTTCGTCAAAAAATTAACGATCATCGTGATAAGATTGACGCTGAACATCATCGAGTGGCAACAGAGCTCAATTTGGAAGTTGATAAGAAGCTGAAGCTCGAAAATCATTCCTCTTTTGGTTATTGCTTGAGGCTGTCAAGAGCCGAAGCCTCGGTGATTCGCAACAAATCGAAGTATAAGGAATTGCGTAAGACTATACAAGACACTGATGCATCAATGACTAACGTTGTTAAGAGACTGCCAAAGCTGGTGTGGTAAGTTCATGAACTTCTATGGCGGTTATCGATAGTAATTCTTGCAGTACTTCACCACTTCTGACTTGATTGGCTTCGCAAAGACTTATAGTGAAGTGAATACTCAATACACCAGGCATCAAAGTGGGCTTGTCCGAGAGGTGGTCAGCATTGCTGCATCGTATTGTCCTGTTTTTGACACTCTCGGCAAGGTTATTGCACATCTGGATGTTATGCTTTCATTTGCACAGGTCTCGGCGTCTGCTCCAATAGCATATGTGCGTCCGCACATGCATCGGATAGGTACTGGCGATACAATTCTCCAAGCTGCTCGCCATCCATGTATGGAAGCTCAGGACGATATTCAATTCATTCCCAACGATGTAAGCCTAAAACGCGATAAATCTGAATTCTTGATCATTACGGGAGCCAATATGGGTATGTATGACGGTTCATTTGCAGTCTGACGTATTGATGTGGTCAGGAGGAAAGTCGACATACATCCGTCAAGTAGGCGTCATTATACTTCTGGCTCAAATCGGTAAGTGCGAGACAACTCATGTCAAACAGAATCTGATTTACAACGTTAGGCTGCTTTGTTCCATGTGATTCAGCTGAAATATCAATATGCGATTCTATCCTCGCTAGAGTTGGTGCTGGAGATTCGCAGTTGAAGGGAATATCGACCTTCATGAGCGAGTGCTTGGAAACAAATTCTATTCTGAGGACTGCTCGTAAGAGCTCATTGATTATAGTCGATGAATTGGGCAGAGGCACAAGTACCACAGATGGGTTTGGTTTGTATGTTGCAACTTGTTCAAGCATTCTCGGCACTGACATAACAGAGCATATGCAATTTCCGAGCACATTATAAAGCAGATCGGTAAGGGGAGCCGGTAACGGGTAGTGATGCTGGCTGACACATCAGGTTGTTTTACACTCTTCGCAACCCATTTCCACGAATTGACATCCCTAGAAGGCAAGTTTGTCACAGTGAAAAATCTGCACGTAGCAACACATCTCGAAGAAACTTCAGCCGGACCGTCTATCACTCTGCTTCACAAGATTGTTCCTGGATCATGTAACCAGAGTTTTGGAATTCATGTAGCAGAGTTGGCCAGGTTTCCAGATGCGCTGGTCAGAATGTCCAAGCGAAAATTAGAAGATCTCGAACAGTCGTCACACATTGCCCAGGATGTCGAGTCACGAAAGACGGATCAATTTCAGAATTATGAGAGCATAAGCAGCATGTTAGGAAAATTGCCAAGCGATTCTCGAAATGCAGCTGAGATATTTCAAAGCTTACTACGGACACGTTCGTGAGCTCGTCATTCATACATAGGCTTGACAACGACTTTTGTAAGTTAGAATGTATTACGGGCTTGTTTGCGAAGATCTGATCACAAGACTCATAGACTGAGGTCCGATCTGCGTAGTATGACAGTATACTCGCAACATGTACATCATCACATATAGCCTGGTGTAGCCACATCCTGTCTCACTAGCATGTGCAGAATACGACGGTATCCGAGATGGAATTGATCACCCACAGATTTTTCCCACGGTGTTAGTGAAGTCTGCCGAGCAAGGTATATAAGTTATAAAGAAATTCCGAAATGTTCCTATTGTTTACGCAGAAGGGAGACGAATAGCTTCTTTATGCATACAAGCCAGGACTTTAGAGTGGCGGCGAGGATGACAGGAGATCTTTCGGTGGCAGAGAAGGTATAGGTATGAGATGACGAAACTATCTGTCTTCTTTCATGTCCGATCGACTGTGACGACACTCAAACGCCTGTAAAAGGGTATTACTTGCCAGTAAACAACAATTTCCCGATCAAACCTCAATGTCTCTCCTGTCGAAAGCTGTCCTGCTCATCCTTGCCACTATCTCGCTAATGCAGAATGTAGTTGACGCGCTCCCACCACTATGCAGGTGATTCAATGTTCCTTTGCACGACTGGAGGAGTGAGCCGATGCGCGTGGTGTTTTTTGAAAGATTTCGGGACTATATGATGAAAACAGGATCGTAAATCCACTCGCAGTTTCCACTGTAGCTCGACGCTCAAGAACGAACCTTCTAGTCGAGTCCGTGACGGGGTTGCTTACTGTCTGATCTTCCGAAATTCTCAAAAATTCTTCACGCGCAATAGGCTCGGCAGACAGAGTGCCCAAGTAGTTCCTGTGATGTTTTATGCGGGTGAAAGCTATTCAGTAGAGCAATATACATTTTCACTAAAGCGCCGACTATGATGATTGAGTACGGTTTGCAATTTAATGTGCATTTTCCTCCATGGTGTTGAGATCTCCCCTAGCCCTTTGCTAACAATTTTAAGCTGCCAGATCAGCCCGAAGTCCTTCGATGACGCCTGGTCGTTTCATCATATTCTCCACTATCCGGGAATTTAGTCATCGAAATTGCAAGGGAAAATCTGCATGACTTACCCCAAGAATGAACCTCTGGAAATTCTGCTTCGAGGTCAATTCCAAGACGATGAGCCGTGCGGCTCCAAGTTAGATAGGATAAATCTGCCAATGAGCAATGGTCCCCAACCAACCAGACTTCAGATTGACTGAGCTCGTCTGCCTGCATATCGAGTGTCTCTGCTGTGTCCCAAAGAGCTTCTCTGACCTTGAACAATCAGCTTTTTTCTACTTCGGGATAGCCTCTGGAAAACACACTTCACTGAGCCTAACATCGAGCACCCCATATATACGTCGAGACTCATCGATGTATCGCTGAGTTGCAGAGGGTACATTTTCTGTATGGAAATATTTGAACCAGAATGCTTGTCCTTGCTAGATTTACAAATCAACAAGACAACCTTCACGTGAGAGGGGGCCTTACTATTACGCTGTGGCCGGTCACTTGTAACATCAACCAGGATGTAATTTGAGTTTGTAATTTGATGTCTGTAGGCCACAATTTGTGCGTTGTATCATACATATTTGCGAGATATAGGAGCATCGCTCCACTCTATTGGTGATCAGTCCTCCACCAAACAAGTCTTTAGATGCTTCGCGTTATGCATACCTCCCAGACTGCAAAGTCGTCATTTCTATGGTCGACAAGTGCTGGTATCCTGCCTTCAGGACGTGAGATTCACTTCGTAATGCTAGAGTGTGTTTTGTGTATACATACCGTTAGGGCAAATTCTGATGAAATCTTCTTTTCGATGGTCACCCAATTTGAAGTCAAGAAAGACTGTGCGATAGGAGATCCCCAACTCGCTCAGAACTATTGCCACTTTCCAAGCATTTGGCGCCTAACCCATCGTGAGCGAAATTAAGACTAGGTACCATGTATCGGGCATACGCCTTTGTGTGAGTATAATGTTACATGACAAGTGTCATGTTCTTTAGGTGTCGTCGCCTTGGCACCTTCGGGCATGCGCATAGACTGGCGCTCTCTTCTTCCTTCCCAGCTCAAGCGTGACGATTGAGTATTCTGCAGCAAGTCTGCCAGTCACGTCGCACTCGTTTGCCAGGCTTCTTGCTTGCACGAAGGACCGCAGTCTGACGGCTGTACCCGTTGTGCAATAAGATTCAATTTCCAGGAGAATTCGCGGGGAGGGGCGGATAGATGTCTGCAATTTGGTTGGGCAGAAGATTGTCCCGCATCTTCCTCATTGGTTGACTCGCCAGGATTCGTGGAATACATGCGGTACACCAGCATCAACAAAACTGTCCTCTTTCTGCAAGTGACCATTGATTTTATATGAAGGTCATTGCTGTAGGCCCGAACACTATGACTAGTGGCGAGGTTCCTGAGCATACCGCCGTCTTCAGAGGGTTTCGCGCACTCGGGCTATCGCAAGCAACTGGCTTTCCGGTGACAGATGTAGCACTCGCGTCATGACTGTACGAGTCTTACTGTTCCCGATTCGCGAGGTATCTCGTACTTCATTGCATCACAAAAAGACATGAATAAATCTTATTGTGCCCCATTGGAGACACTATGTGGTATGATTGATCAGTATTCCTTGCAGGTGGTGTAGAGATCTGTATGAGACAAACATTTGAATAAAGCAAATTGTAAATAGTCTACCATAAAGAAGCACAATTGCCACCTTTGAATCTGCAATTCGGCAGAACCGTACATCCCACGTATAGTATTAATAATCGATGAAAGGCGTAAATTGTGAGCTTTCACGTCCTGGATTCATTGATGTTGCGCTCTTGTGTTCTTATGGTCAGCTGAGTCTTAACCAGCATTTTGTTGCTATGACCTGTGGCTATAGCTCCAGCATGAATAGCCATGTGCATGCCCGGTAGAGATCTGCAATCGAAGTTTCGGGTATATCGTGGGACACTCATGATTATGCTACACCAGCATAAACTCCTGTGTCTGAATTCACTGAATGCTTGAATTCTCGTATTGTGGTCAAAGAACAGAGATGCTGTTTGTTGCGGCCCCACTAGCCATTGACAACGGGCAAATGCGCCGCCTTTTTGGCGTGTATTGCGTAGATAAGTTATTGTCTTCTTGCTTCCCATGTTTGAAGAGTGCATCTCTCTTGCTTGAAATTCCACATAGGTCATTCGAATTGATAAGCTGTCAATCGAATAATGTCAATTAGCTGTCACGTCCTCGATACGATGCGTGGTAAGATATATGATTGCTCGTATGATAACTCAAAGATGCTCACACACTGGAGGGAAACCTGCTAGTGGAATATCAGTCCGTCTCAAGAAGGGCGAGGAAGTCGTCGCTTTCGCATATGGCCAAACAGATGGCGACGGCAGGGTAAAGGCATGGAAGTCTGTCAAGAACGAAGTTGTCGAAGTCTCGACAGAGCACACGGCCTACACCTTAGTTTTCTCGACTTCGTCCTACTTCGAATCTCAAGGCGTCGACTCTTTTTTCCCCAAGGTCGAGGTCACCTTCAATGCTCAAAAAGGACAGAAGTATCATATACCATTACTTCTAAGTCCATTTTCTTACTCTACATATCGTGGCTCATAAGGACGATCTCATCTATGTAGTCTTCCGTATATGATGGTTTCATCGCCTCGAAATCATAGAGTATATGTTCCTAGATTTGTCGCTAGAGCAGAACCTTGATTCTCTAATACTACCTAATCCCCTGGTCGTGCGGTTCCTCTTCTGCCACTACCTCTGAATTGGCGCTGCCCCCAACCATATGGAAAAATGCGGAATTCTACTCCAACATAACGTGAAGTGATAAAATCCTCACGAGAAGTCTATCTGCTGTGATGCTAATTCTTCCTCCCAAATCAGCCGAGTGGATGACTGATCTGTGGTAGGAGTTGTGTTTGTGTGGCACGAATAGCCTGTGCAATTGTTGGTGGCAGAAGCCCGTTATATGCAGTAGTGAATTTCGCAAAGGAATATCCATGACTAACTTCAGCCAATAATTCCTTTGGTTGTAATCCGTGGGCCAGGATTTTCTGTCGCATCATCTCTAAGATCTCTCGACCGAGGTCCTGTTCAGCATTCGATGGAGCACCGAAAGGAGACATCCCCACCCGGGCATCCTGAAGCTCAGAAAGTCGTAAGAGACTGGTCGTGAGCTCATCATGTTGGTCTTTTGTCGACTCGAAGGCACTAAGCAGATCATCGTCGAAGTCGAGATTGTCTAATGCAGCCTCGTGCTTTGTGGTCTGTGGCTCCTGGGACTCTCGATTTGGACTTGCACCATGCGTCGAAGTCATATCCTGGTAAGTCGAAGTATAAGCATTGATAGATCGTGCAGTCAGAAATCCCTCAGCCTGATCGTGTAATGGCCCAAACGACTGGAATGTCTCAAAACTGATGTCTCGGGTCAGCGGAACCGGTTGCCTATGAAGCAGTAAAGTACTGGACTCCTCCATGCAGTTGCTGGTTTGTACTAAATCGCCGAGTGCATGGAATTCTGCTGGAGGTGTAGGAATGACCTTGGAAATATGAACACCTTGTGGCAGGGTCGAGGGGCTCAATGAGCCAGATACTGCAGCTACAGAAGTGAAAAGAGGACCTGCTATAGAGCTTGTGAAAAGAGTCTGTCTTTCTGGTACTCTGTCCGGAAATCCTCTGTTATCCTCTGTGCCCTCAGAACTATCTTTTGCGTCCTCCTGAGGCTCATCGTCCGCTGTGATAGCATTCTTCACAAGTTTTGTAAGCTCCACTGTAAGAGTAACAAGTCGCTGACGCTCTGGAAGTTCCTTCACATCGTTCAATACTTGCTCGGTCACGGTCTGCAGCACTTCTATCAATTCCTCTAAGCTACTGATAGATTGACCTTTGAGAATCTGCACAAGTGTCTTTTCTTGCTTAGGAATGTAGCTATCGAGCAGTTTCACTGCCGCATCCATGCTAAGAAATTAGTACATTTCGAAAGCAACGAAGCTGAGACTGACCCTGACATAACAACCACGAGGTCATCGCAAATTTGCTGCAAGGTCGAGAGCTTCTTTGTCACCGCAGGTGAATTCTGCGCCCTCTTGCGTTTTGTCATTCCTTTGCGATCCTGCTAGGAAAGGTCGGCACTTTATATGCCAGCCGAAGTCAGTCGCGTTGTTGCTTCAGTAGCCTTGGGAACACTAGGCTGAAGGATTGCCGTAATTCATACAGCTCTTCACTTTCCTCTAGAACCGAACAACCCGCACAGGGGATCTGAGAGACCCGAGAAGTGGGATACAATATACCTGTAAGAAGTTAAAATAAGCGCATTCGTGTTTTACGTGCGAGGAAACAAGACACGGGTGAGCATCGGGGGGCTCCACAATCAGGAAGGTGGTACTAGCACGAGCACAACATTTGTGCTGCATTTAGGCGAAGCACTTCACCCTCAATTGTGACACTCGCGATGCACTTCATTCTCAGGAAGAGCTCTGAGAAGAGAACTTGTCTCTCGTTGTATATTAGTATTGTCCAGGCACCTTATGAGGCTGTAGTACAGCACGAAAAGATCACACAAAGCGGCTTATAGAAGTGTCAGGGTCATAATCGCCGATTCTTGTCATCCTTCATGCAAGAGCTGTACAGCTTGTAAGCACGGAGTCGTTTGCCTGTGGATATTCGATAGATACAAGCTCAGTGCTAACGTCTAAGCTCGAACCTGTCATACTCTCGTGCTTCTCGACCGATAGGGGCAGCTTGCGCCATCGGATCTCTGTATAATGAAGGTGATTCGGATAGCTTCAAATCTTGCTGAGCTTTGATATGCTGTGTTTCACCATTTGCATAACGCACATCGACCGAACCATCTTCATTTCCAAAGTAAGCAACCTCAGCCATATTCGCAAAGATACCACATTCCACCACTCCACAAAGTGCCTTGATGGAAGACAAGAGTTGTACCGGATTTATACCTATGGGGAATGGCGCATCTATAATGAAGTTGCCATTATCTGTCAACACCGGACCTGCTTTTGCCTTGCCTCCCATACGCAACGCTGGGTCAACGGATCCCAGTGCGACGAGGTCCTTAATCACCTTAGCATGGGCCAATGGCACGATCTCGATAGGTATGCCTTGGTGCCACTTTTCTCCTAATTGTGCGCTGTTTTTACGATAATCTGCAACGATGACGAATTTCTTTGCACACGATGCCACCAATTTCTCTTGGAACAGACATGCACCACCACCTTTGATACATTGCAAGTTGCTATCCACTTCGTCAGCTCCGTCGAAAGCTACATCAATATAAGGGTGTCCGTCGATCTCCCCTAAATGCAGACCTCCCCCGTTGATAAGTTCTTTTGATTGAAACCCGGTAGATATGAAGGTGATATCGTCTGTATCATCCCGTTCTAAAATACGCTCTACAGCATAAATTACAGTCGAACCTGAGCCGATCCCAATAACCTTTGCATCTGCTGGAAAGTGGTCCTCTACAGCCTTCCTGGCCGCAAGGCGTTTGGAAGCCTCTACAGGCTCAAGAAGAGTCGGATCTGGGAAAGTGAGAGTGACAGACCGCCGAGGCTTTTGTGTCCGTGGAGCAACTGTGTGCATTGTGTCGTCAAGCATCAGATCAATATTGGGTGGACTTTTCATCGATCTCAAAGTACCAAGCGTTGCTATGTTCCTTGCAGATGATGATCGAAAATCGGAGTCTTTCTGTTCGTGTGCGATAGCTCGAGGTCGCCCAGTCATAAGAATCGTTGAGATCCTAGGCGCAAAGGCGAATGATCGATAGAGCAGAATGGTTTTTGGCTTAAACTGGACGTATCTTATGCACTCTCAAATCTGACTTTCACGAGTATGCCTTACACAATATCGAGTGCTGGAAATTGCAACTTAGTGTATGTTGAGCTGTTGATCAAAGCTGTCTACTCAGTGAAACGACCGCACTGTGTCTGTGGTTGGTCTTGAATTTCCGATACACTAGTTTGCGAGCACTCTTATCCGCCAATAAAATCCAAGCTTTCAAGGGAATCAGGAGGAGCCCAAGAAACGTAAAACACTGTTCTCTACTGCGAATTTATGGATTGTTTATGGCATACTGTATCAATCGGACGGCTACTTGTACGGTAGAGTACCTCGTTCATGGAGGACTTAATGTCCGGCACGAAACAGCCGCTAAAAATTGTGTCGTCTTCTTGTTCGTTTGAGCAGATATTTAGATAATTGCGAAGATCGTGCAGGTATGCCATGAGATTTTGGAAAGATTTCATTGAGATAGTCGCATCAATACACAATGAGAGATGAGCCTTCTCAGGCGTACTCGGCCATAGATCGGCAAGTGCTTCACAAGTCCAAGTGCTGCACGACACTTGACAGTACCATTCATTTGACAAGTTTCACAACCCTGAATTATCGGCGGTGGTTGTCGTTATCATAACAACATCATCGGTCTCGAGATGAGAAGTAATTGATGCATCCGAAGTGTTCAGGTACATTATCCTGCTGCTAACTCTCCGTGGTAATCAGGATTTACACTAGCCAGTTTATTGCAGCACCTGTGACGTTGCCAGGAATCACAGCATCAATGCAGAGAACGAACTTGAGTCCGTGCGATGACTTTGGCGGTGCACGTTTCTCTCAAAAGTCACTCATGTTTCCTTACAGTCATCTGAATAATAATGAGGTGAAGTTCAGCAATTTGTCGTGAATGTAAATTGGGTGGTCTTCCCTTTCAGTATTTGACATCCGCTTCAAGATCGCAAAGGCAGGAGATGCGATGGCGAAGCATTTTGACGACACAAGGGACACTCTGGCTGTGCTATGTCAGCGCAAACGTACAAGGTCTGGTCTTGAATTATTATTACCTTAGTCCGTGTCCACTCATTGATACAATTCCAGCAGAACAAATGACCACAAGTCGTGGCTGTTGGTCCTTGCATCAAGCTCAAGCATAAAGTACAGGTCCTAGCTTCATCCTCCAAGAATGGCATAAGGGCTGTATCTTCAAGATCCACAATCGAGGTGGTGACCTTGAGATCGCTGTCCTGGGTATTGACTGATGATGCACTCTGAAAGAGTGGTATACAAAGTCGCAGGAACATGAGAAAACCTAAGACCTCGTAACCGATACGCTCTGAGGATTCCTCAACCTGACGTACGAAGATGTACCGAAGTCTCGCAAAGCGTCGCGGGATGCTATAGTAAGCCCCTGTAAAATAGAATATGGCCAAATGAGCTGTCTGAATTTGCTGTACGTCAATCACTTTGCTGAACATCCTATACCAAGTTGCGGTGCGATTCTCAGCTTGTACATCAGGTAGCAACTTCTTGCGCAGCGCAGGCCAAGACTTTAAAATTATGTATGGCAGAAGTGTGGAGCCAAGAACGAAACCAGCCCGATTGCTTCCCGAAGGAAGACTTCCACCGCGATTATCGGAGTATGTAATATCGCAATATTCTTCGCCTAAGGTCCGTTGACCGACGAGAGTCGTCAAGGCTAAGTAAATGAACGAGGCTGTAGTCTCCAGCTCTGAGCTCCAATTAATGAGACGGCGAGATCCCAAAGCTCTGCGCGCTACAGCTTCCAGTCTCGCCGTCAGTACAGCTACATAGTATTGATCCTTCTGGTTCGCACGTATGACATCCGCTCCTGAGGCGAATTCGAAAAGAGAGTGTTCATCGACCATGGTAGGTGTCAGAGTTGTCATGTTGAGCCGTATCGTAGTCGCGATATGGTCCTCAGATGTGCAACTGTTACACTATCTTATTTTCAGTGTGGTCTTCTGGTGGCACAAATGCCTGGTCGCAGACAGAGAAACGTCTTTATGCTAGCACGATTACCGTACTAATCTCGAGCCACGAGATGCGCTTGCATGTGCTTGAGAATGTTGCAATTCGGAAGACTTGGGCGAAAGAACGACACAATCGAGGCGATTGTCTATAATGTATAGATGAGTCGTCGGAAGCTTGGTAGCTGATGTGATCAGTGCCTGTCGTGTTGAGCAAATCGGTGATGCTATTGGTATTCTTGGTGGTTTTGCACAAAGTAAGGACTCGTTGTACTCCACTCGATAAACTGGTGCTTGAGTTGCGTCACGTGTCGATCGATCTGCAAGAGTCGCGTATGCTCTGCACAAGCCGCGGCCGAAAGTTCGATGCTGGAGGCTACCACGCCAAGTAGTACGTGACACGGACAAGGCTCAAGTATCGTATAGAGACAGCACGCCAACTGTTGGCTGTGGTGGTACCGCTAGTTCGCAGACAGACCGAATAGTGTTATCGATCGCTCGACTTGCTGCTGACAGGGTAAAAATCTGCCTGGCTGCGAATAGGACAATCGACAGAATCCACCTAGGCAGACTCAGCCTTAGCTTGTAGCCCGATGACTAGAATCTTGGCTAGTGTCAATGGTAAACATGTGGCCAATCTGCATACAATCGCTGCCTATGCCGCTTTCTTAGGATCTTTGGCGATAGGTCTTGGTTTGCATTACGAAAAGGTAATCACTTGAAAACATTTCCTGCTAAGCAATCATACTCAATAGACAGATTGTGAAGAACGAGTACTATGGATATCCTGATGAATGGTTCCCGTCAGTGTCCGCGACCATTGGAGATTTCTATCCAGAACGAACCATTTTCCAGCTTTTCATTGCCATAACTTCTGGGCCTCGTTTTGCTTTGGTCGGTCTTTGGTATTTGCTCACAAACAGACCGGGATATCTGCCCAAATTCGTAGCAGCGACGGGTCTGTTCCGCACATTTCTTTGTGGTGGGTGGGTGTACATCACATCCTCAGATGATCACGATTGGCATGATATCTTCATGATAGGCTACTTGTTGGCAACTATACCATGGACGATCGGATGTTTGATGACTGCTCCACTGAACGATCGAGCCATGCGTTATCGCAAACGAGCAGCCATACTGTTCTTCGGTACCATGATTCCTTTGGTATACTTTTTCATCCAGCACAAAGTCCATCAAGTAGCTGGTGGTAAGTGATTAGAAGCGGTACAAGAACCAGGACACTGACAAATCAGCTTATACCATATACGCTTTCCTGGAATGGTCCCTCGTCCTCTATGATGTAGCTTTTGACGCGGTAGCTGCACTCGACTTTCAGACATTCCGATTGCAAGTAGTAGATATCAAAGGTGATCGTGTTGGGTACAGTCAATATGCTAAATTACCAATGTAATCGCTCATACCTGTTCTAGATCAGAGCCCAATTCTAAAGTTGCTGAACAAGAGCGGTAAGCTTGCTTTAACCTTTCATGTCCAATCAGATTTTGATCAGCATAGAAAAGCGATAGAAATGGGCCTGTCTGACATAGCCAATATCTCACCTAGGGAGATCATAGATTTTGTCGCCCGGATCTATCTAGGAGTAAGCTTCAGTTCACATCGCACTCAGGACTTTCACTGATACACGATAGTTCGTCTTTTGGAGTGTCTGGACATCTTTAGCACTCTTAATCTGGTATTTCCCGTTATGGAATATGGGCATATCTGGATACGAAGTCACCCTGCTTGCTACCTCGATTTCATTCATTCTTGGAATAACTCCACTTCGAAATATCGTGGCCAAGCATCCAACGATTTTCCATCTGTTGTCATTGATCGGGATTGCGGCGTATGCAGTGCATGATCCTGCCAAGCGCCTCTTGACTGTCACGGCAGCTGTGATTTGCCAGACACTGAATTGGGCAATGATTTTTCACACCAGCAGGAATCAGCATATCACGCTACAAAAGAATGCCATTGCTTTCGGCATGGGTCTTGTGCTATCAAGTATAGCCAAGATGTCCCACTACACCAACAATCCAATCTGGCCTATCATGAATTCCGAAACCGGAGGCTGGAACCTTCTCGGACTCATATGTGGAGTGATCGCGGCGTTATCTAGTAGCACTCTGTCCCTGGAAAACTCAGCTTCTCCCGGTGCTCGCAACAATCAATCGAATTGGATTTTGAATTCTTTCGGTCTTGGTGGTACTTTCTTTGCACTTCACTCCCTGCTGTCCGATTCAAGCACGATCGTACTTTGGGTCTGGAATGGTTTTCCTGTTCGTGGTCCCTTGGTGGTCCCTCATGGAGGCTTCACGATATGTACCATGATGGTAGGTTTGTATTTAGGAGTCGCCAAACCTGTTGTAGGATGCAGTTGGACGAGTTACGCAAGTTGCTGTCTTGGTTGCATCCTACTCTATATGCTGCCGGGTTATTCCGGATACTTTGGAGGCCTTTTACTGACTTTCACTCTCATGGCTATGTTACCAGCCATACTATATGAGGCTGCCAGAACTCCTCCAGGGAGAACATTCGGTCTTGGTCTCACTATCTACAATGTGCTTGCGCTCATGCATGTCTGGATAGTGGCATACGCATTTGTTCCTGGAGGTCCGATTCTCCGGGAACGGACCGACATCGTGCTTCTCGTGATGATGGTCTCAATTGGCCTTGGAGTTTCTGGCGTCGATCACAAGGTATTCGCGACTCTCGACAAGAGAACGAGATCCGGGTCCTCGCGTAAGACAGCTCGACTGCTACAAAGCATTATCGCGTTCTGCGCCTCTGCCGTTCTAGTAATCTGTTACATACGTTTCCCAACGTTTGACTATTCCCCTTATCACCCTGAGGAGAAATTATTCACTGCCGGAATATGGACAGTACACTTCGGCTTGGATAACGACATGTGGGCTAGCGAGAATAGGATGCGGCAGGTCATACAAGAACTAGAGCTTGATGTCGTCGGCCTACTGGAATCTGACACGCAACGAATCATCATGGGAAATAGGGACATGACTCAACGTATTGCAGAGGAAATTGGTATGTACGTGGACTTTGGTCCCGGACCGAATAAACATACTTGGGGTGCCGCACTTCTGTCCAAGTTTCCCATCATCCAGTCTACACACCATCTGCTGCCATCACCGGTCGGTGAACTCGCGCCCGCGATACACGCAACCCTCGATGTGTACGGTGAGCTTGTTGACGTGATTGTCTCACATAACGGACAGGAGGAAGATCCAGAAGATCGAAGATTGCAATCGACCACTCTTGGGAAGATCATGCAAGATTCGCCCAGGCCGTTCGTATTCTTGGGCTATGTGGTCTCGCATGTGGGAGACTATCCTCAGCGTCACCTGACGGAATATTCAGGCATGAACGATATTGAACCATCCGACTGGGATCGTTGGTGTGAATACATATTGTATCGTGGTCTGAAACGTGTTGGCTATGCCAGAGTCCATCGATCTACAATCACAGACACGGAGATTCAGACTGGAAAGTTCGTTTTACAGGATCCAAACATCCCAGCATCATACAATCGGGTCTCGGAAGACCAGGTACCTGAAGGTTATAGATACCCATCCATGTTTCGTGGGGAGGTGAGTCTTCCAGTTATATTAATTGCTGTGTATCCAGACTAATCATTCTAGGGTGTCCGAGGTCATCATTACAACAACAATGAAGTGGTGAAAGAGCCATGGTACTATGATTAACACTACGCTCACGGTGTCAAAATTTCCCAACGTGCAGATTAGATGTTTGTTTAGCCGTACAAATACGATCAGGGAGTCCTCAATCTTGTCAAGTACCTACCTTCCCCTTCGAAGCTTTATGATCTTAGACTGGATGACAGCCAACATTGTCATGCAGGGGTCCTGTGCCAGATCAGAGATCGATTTATGACAAGTAGAAGTATAGCTTCAGACCACGTGTACCGTATCATAAGTCGGCCTCCACATTTCCGGCTGATGATCATTGATTGCGGGACTTTCCATGATCCACCCGATCATTTACGGAGTCATGTTACTCATGATATTCGCGCATGACAACATGAGTTGAAAATGACATTCACTGTCTCTGCCTCCATCACCACGACCCCCATCCCTGCCACTACTACGATCTCATCTTGGCCGTGATCGAGAATCAGCGCGCGATGGAGTCTACAAGCAAGTCGCAGATGTCGAGGAGAGGAATCGCCGGGCCTTCGGGCGCAATCACCATCAAATCCAACAAGTCTCACCATGCTCATGCGAATCATGCGAGGGCCCACGATGCTGCCATACATTCGAGTCTGGGAGGCGGTGGTAGTAGTGTGCCCGATGGGACGAGACCAGGCACGACAGTCGCTGCTACCCCGAAGACTCCGAGTTCCATGTCCTGGCTCTCGGAGTCGATGCAGTCGAGTCCCCGACACGAAGTCTTTGATCTCGGTGCTCGATATGGTGGCCATACCCACTCCGCTTCACCTCAACCAGTCATCGTCTCTTCTTCCTCCATGGGATTCGAATGGAATCGAGAAGGTAAGAGGTCTTTCCCGAGCTTGTCTTGTTTCGTCGCAACCAGTTGATAACTCTCTCTGTAGTCTTTCTCAAGGATAATTTCCACTTCATGGCCTATGGAGACCGTCATCCCCAGAACCCGGACACTCAGGTCGTTGCACACGAGATTCACCTAAATGATGACGATTTGATCTTTCAATAAGGTCCTCTTGATGAAAAGACACGACAAGAGAGCCACTCTTTGAGAGACCTCTTCTTACGGACAATCAAGATGACTACGTTTGTCACTCTTGGCGTTTGCAATGTATATAGAATGGTCTGTGATGGCGCAATGGAAAGCCAGCGGGAGATGCGATGCGATACTGTTTGTCTCTTGTAGCAAATTTTTTATGTTATATTCTCGACTGCTGAACATCATTTGCAGCGAGTGAACTCGTAGAATTACGAGATCATGGCTTACTTACTCTATAAAGGTTGTGTTTTACATTATGTTACAAGCTTTCCCATCGAGTCCATTCGCTGCTGCTGTAGCCTTCAGTTGCTCACGTTCATTGTCGTGCTGCTTCTGACGGGCTTCGGATGGAAAGTACATCTTCAGGAAATTGAGCAGAGCATAGTCGATATTGGTAGAGTCTGCCTCGAGGACATTCTCCCGCCGACAGATCGGACAGTGGTTTTCTTTGGCGAGTTGCAATTTGATGAGACATCTGACGCAAAATACATGCGAGCAACTCAGTCGCACCGGCTTGACGGTGATGGATGTACAAACAGGACACTCGAAGTCGTCCAATTGTGGAACGACTGCCATGATATTTGATGCAAGCGCGAAATGCATGGCTTGGGCAAGACCATTGCCAAAGAACGGATCGCTCGCCATGAACATTGGAAACGTCGTCTTAGCCGTAAGTGCCGTTCTCTTGTCGAATTTCTTGAGAATCTTGTTCATAGCTTGCTGGTTCATGTGGTGAAACGTGACTTGCTGCAGGATTGCCGAGTTCAGCACGGTGAAGGTCTGATATAGGGCCCTACTTTGGGCTGTCCGAGGAGAGTCTGGTAAGATGCCTTGTCGATGGACTTGATCCATGAACCAGACGAGCTGTTTGGATGCCACTTCAGGTGAGTAATTTCTCCGCTGCAGTTCTGTACTCGCACGAAAAATGCCAGCATCTTCGTATAGTCGGAGAACTTTGCGCCAGGCATCGAGGCTAGGATTGAGCTTGCCTTTGTTATTTGGCCGAACCAGATTGGAGATTTGGGTACCAAGTTGGTCGATGTTTGCCAAGACCATAGACTTTTCTCGAGACTGCAGGTTATCTAGCTTGTCCACCTCATCACTGAGCATATCGAAAAACTCAAGATCAGAGTTCAATGTGATTTTAATAGTCCGAGGTCCACCAAGCAGTTCACTGGCAAGCTCTGGAGAAAGACTACGCTTCGCATCGCTGTCAAGTAGAATTTCCTCGGCCTTCTCCTCCGAGGCGGCGCTTGCTACGGGATCATATGCATTCTTGCCCGAGCGCAGCCTTCTGTTGTCCCCGGTCGCTGCAGCACTTTTGAGTAGATCTCGAAGGACAGTTCGCGTCGTGGAAGAGAGACCTGCCAGTCGAGCATCCTCTACATCCACTGTGAACTGTATGATTGGCTCGATTGATCTTGTCGTGCCATCAAAGATGTATTCGATGGTCGCAGTCGGTGCCTTGCCTGACCCGCCTTGGTCCTTGGACGTTTCGAGTAGGGTTTTGATCGCTTCAGTCGTTAGACCTAGGGATTCCAGCTCTTTCACAACCTATATTCATGTTAGCTCGAAGGCGCTGAAGATTGAATGGTATGACCTTGTTGATGCATTTCTAAGCGTGTCAGTCTATGAAGGACTCGTGGACATGCTCGGCTTACCTTAAGACTCTTGTATTGGATCGCGACAGCTTTCCATTCTTCCGGAATATCATGGTCCTCTAGGGCCTTTTCGAAGGACTTGCCAAACTTCATAGCTCATGAATTATCCGAAATCGCAAGCTGCAGTGATTCAGACGAAGTTCAGGGAAGCATAGTGACTTTGGATATATATACACCACCAGCTTCGTGATGCGATGGGAGCAACTACAGGTTCCCAGACTAGCTCAATCCAGTAGGCACGTCAGGGAATCGCAGATAAGCTTGCGGTGCTGCGATTCTCCATAGGAAAATCAGAGATGAGCCGGGGGTTGGCCACTTTGCACCACATCTTGCGCCTGGTTTGGGGAGGCAAAGCGACGTTCGGGCAGATCAAAGCGAGACTCTCGGCTGAGATCGACTCGTGCTTCTGATCGCCGATTCAAGTGGTCAGCCATGCTCTGCGCACGTGTGTCGACGATCAGATCTTGGCTCAAAAGACGAAAGCTAATCTCCTGGGAAAGAGTGTGAGGATCCGTCTGGCTCAGACTTGGGTCGCTCACGGAGCCTGTAGGTGACCATGCTGCTTTAGTCACGTCATTGATAGACGTCTCAGACTTGTTCGCTTGCCTGCCGAGACGGATTCGTCTGTGACTCGAGAGTCATCTGCGATGAGTCGAGCGAGACACTACTTTTTGTTCTGTGGCCATGAGTCAGGACTGTGCTGTGATACCAAGAACTGAGACTAGACCAGGTCAGACTGTGTCACGTATTGATGAATGCTAAAATACAGTATGGCAACGGCACTGCCGCCAAAATTCGCAATGATGTCCACAGAGTCGAAAGCCCGAGTGGTTAAGAATGCTTGCAGGAGTTCTGAAAGGATGCTAGCAATGAAAAGCAGTACTGCGGCGAGCTGAATCGCTGCTCGTCTGTGTAGATCAATGACCCAATACAGGGCAACTCCTAGCAAAAGGAAACACAGGAAATGCTGCAGCTTGTCGTTCATGTGGACCGTGCCTGAAGCGGCAAATATGCCGAGGTAGAGGCCGACCACAGAAGTACACACCAGAATAGCGAGAGGAATGAGCCTCAGTGTCAATGAACATCCTGGTAGCATCATTCTGAGGTTCTCCGTTTGAATCGTGAGGCTGAGCATCATGTGCTTCAATTTCTGAACGTCGTCTTGGAGATCTAGCAACTTAATTACATTGAAGCCTGCATCTATGCCCTCTCTTCCATATATCTTGGTGAGCTAGTGACAGGCACAACCTTGCGAATGCGAGGACTCTCTTGAAATGTGCCCATATGCCAGAATGATATCAGAGTACGCTGGTGAAGTCAAGTCCTCCCCACACTCCATCTCACACGTGGGAACGCATTACTTGTCTACTGCTCTCGATGTGTTGCGCCTGAGATTCATCAACTGCACGCGATGACATTAACGTGTTAAGCTCTGGTTGCAGGCAGAGTGGCAGACGTTCTGTCTTCCACAGCAGCCGACGGTCTTGTCGTTTTCTAATAATTGTCGAGTCTGTCTAGTATTTGTGTGATTCTGCTCCATCTGCCGGCCATGCATACAAAAAGACAATGAGCACAAGCGAGAAGCCTGTGACACAGGCTCGAGGAAAGTGGATCAACAATGACAGCGCCTTCCTTTGTAGTCTGGCACAACAGATTGCAGAGGACGAGAACCTTCGTTGTCTGCCCAATGAGGACAGACAGATTCTAAATTCCCTCTCTACAGTACAAGCATGGTCGCAGATCAGTGGCGCAGACATTGTTGGTCCCATACCGGAGGATCTGACTGACAAAGTCGCGGAGACAGTATCGTCTGAGGAACTCGATGCCTTGACACTTCTCTTCCGGAGCCGTAGTTTGATTTACGAAAATTGCATCAACTCGGACCTGTTTCCGACAAGAGCTCGAGATCTACCGTCCTTGGTCTCCCCATATGTGGTCGAAGCCCGAGCAGTAGCTGCCGAGGACGCAGCAGCAAAAGAATCCGCGAAGCTCAATGCAAATCGAATTCGACCCGAGGAAGATGATTATGATGTTGACGAAGCATCCGAAGACGATGAAGAACGAACCGGCAAGGATACTACGACACTTGAAGCCGACAACAAGCAGTCTGCAAGCACTACGCATGGCATATCAATTCATCTTAAACGTGATCTAGACAGTGCGAGACCGTCGACCCCCAGCAGAAATGCTGCATCAACAAAGAAGTATGATTCGAACAACGAAAACAGGAAGAACGAGGATGCTATTCTTAGATTTGAACTCGATACCATTTATCATACCCTTGAGTACGACAAGCATGCGCTCTTGGAGCAAAACACTCTGGAGGCTTCTGATCGGCGTGTAGAAGAAGAAAGCGGTATATCCGAAAAGGAGAAACTCAGTGCGGTGAATTTCGGGGCTGCGAACCTGTCATTGAAGCATCTCATTGCCAAGATTGACAAATCTCGTGAAAGACTTGCCATGACAGACAATGAACTTCGCGTGCTACTGTCAGAAGTAAGAAAGAATCGCTCGAAATGGGCCAACGAGGAAAAAATTGGTCAAGAAGAACTCTACGAGGCTGCCGAAAGAGTTGTACTCGAGCTTCGCGGCTATACTGAGCATTCGACTGCATTTCTGAATAAGGTCACGAAGCGGGATGTGCCTGACTATTATAATATCATCAAAGAGCCTATGGATCTTGGGACGCTCATGAAGAATCTGAAGAATCTGGTGTATAAGAGCAAGACTGCTTTTACCAAGGACGTCATGCTCATCTGGGAAAACTGCTTGAAGTATAATGCTGATGTGGCTCATCCGATACGCAAGCATGCTTTAGCAATGCGTAAGAAGTCTGAGCAATTGCTTGCAATGGTGCCTGACGTAGTTGTTCGGGATAGAGCTGAAGTTGAAGCTGAGGAATTTGGGCTTATGGATCTCGACCAAGACGAGGAAGAAGAGACTAATGTTCCCTTAGCAGGAAAATCTACACGAGGAACATACGGACCAAAGTCCAGCAAAGCGAAAAAATCGAACAAGGGGAATTCTGCTCCAACTACTGAGAGTACCCTCGATCAGAGCAATGGGATCAAGGTAGAGGAGAATACTCGGGAAAGCTCTCGGTCTCCAGAGCACATTTCTGAAGGCCAAAAAACACTACCGGTTGACACGGAAGATGCCACGCAGGACATAGATCGAGGTGGTAACAATCACCTCGAGCTCGAAGAGATAGAGGAAACCGATACGAGCTTTCAGATCTGGCGTACGAGAACGAAGAAATTGCGAGCACATTATGCTGGTGCAAGGCAGAAGAGAATCAAAGAAGAGTCACTGCGACCAGAGGAAGTTGCCCTCAACACCACGCCGGACTTGCTTGCCAGACTTGGTGATGGATCGGTAACGGGGGAAATTGGTCGCAGTCCTACAACAGAATTTGGCACATCGAATCGAAACCCTCGAACAGAGCAGTACGAACAATCAGCTGATCTCTTGCTACGAGAGTATGAGATTCAGACCATGCCGTTTCCTGCTACTTTGAGTGATGAGTTCCCACCGAGGGACCCGCCATATCAAGTCCGAGATGTGGCCAGGTTTGAACCACCAGCTACTGGTCTCTACGAGAAGTTCCGAGCAACAGCTCTTGAGATGAAAAACATCCGCCGTCTCTGTACCAAGCTCAGCACTCTCAAACTGATGCAGGATCCTACCATGAGCGCTTTTCCAGCGAGTTATTTTCGACAGCTCATGGAAACTGATACACAACTGAAGTTCGAGCCTATCGAGGTCAGCCAATTTGGCGTGGATGTGGAGCCGTGTGGGGAGGAACTTGCGAGATCATTGCTTCAGCGATCCTCTGCCCATCTCTTGTATCAAGCTGGTTTTGAGGATTACCAGCCTCAAGCATTGGATTGTTTCACCGAGATTGCAGCAGACTTTTTCAAAGTAATTGGTAGAGTCATGAAAGATTATACTGAGTCGAAGCAGGTGGCTACGGAAGAAGAAGTGCTCCGTCATGCACTCTTCGAGGTCGGCATTGCAGATCTTGACATTCTTGAAGACTACATTACTGAAGACATCGAATCCAGATCGGAAAAGATTGTGGTACTTCATGATCGCTTGAAGAAGTTCTTGAATGATTTCATCCAAGGTACGGTGGACGGGGAAGCGACCGACAACAATCTCTTTGACGAGAACAATCGGGATGCCTTCCTATCCGGAAACTTTGGTGAAGAGACGGGAGAGGATTTCTTTGGTTTCAGGGAACTCGGGCTAGACAAGGAATTCGGTCTCTCCTCATTGAGTGTCCCCCTGCGTCTGCTTCAGGGACGTCTGAGGCCTACTGTGGCAGGCAACGCCGTAGTCGACAGAGACGGAATTTCTCCCTTACGCTACGATCGACGATTCCCACACATCACAAGGGAAAGCATCTCGAGACAAATCGGCATCTTCCGACCGTTCTTGGAGTCCAAGATGGCCCTGGTGAATGAGGAGGAGGATAACTTGTATCTGGTGGAAGACGAGGACTTGCCAATGCGTCAACGCAAGCCCAAACCGAGACTCGGACCGACGGGCAAGATAAGTAAGGAATACCTGCAGAGTTACTTCTCTCCGTTTCATCGCCTCAAAGAAAACTGACCATGTCGTTTAGCATCCGCAATGAAACGCGCACTGAAGGATCCCCACACCATCTCGCCAAAGAAGAAGAAGAAATTGGACAGAGACAGCAATGACGTGAATTCTCCCACTGCCAGTCTGCAAGTCTGAAGAGCGAGATCTTGTTCCCTTGAGATTGACCTCTGGGATTGTTTTGTTCCAGTCAATGTTTTGTTCGACGTCATAGTGTACAATAATCATATTTCGGAGCGCGCATAATCGAGGCAAAACAGAGGTTCTCTCATGTATAATCACACATTTTTCCATTTGCTCATTTCACGAATGAATTACACAAAAACAGCTCTGTCATCCTTTCAGAACTCGACTTTGGGCATGATGCGATGGTAATTATTATATACTGTGTAGTTCTTAGAAGTGAATAGCTTTCCCCTGGACGGCCATTGCCGCCTCCTTGAAGGCTTCGGAGAGCGTCGGGTGAGCATGACAGGTTCGGTAGATATCCTCGGAGGAAGCGCCGTACTCGATGGCCAAAACAGCTTCGGCAATCATTTCGCCTGCATTGGGCCCCATGATGTGGCACCCGAGGATACGATCGGTCTCCTTGTCGCAAATAAACTTGACGAGACCTTCTGCATCTGCATTCGTCTTTGCTCGAGAGTTTGCAGAGAATGGGAAGGTTCCGACATTGTAGGCACGTCCCGATTCCTTGACCTGGGCTTCAGTCTGACCGACCCAGGCAACCTCAGGATGTGTGTACATCTGTATAGCATTAGTGTGAGGTTGATGAAAGAATGGGACAGGCATCTTACGACACTGGGTATAGCACCATAATTGACATGTCCGTGGCCAGTCTTGATCATCTCTGCGACGGCAACTCCCTCTTCTTCGGCTTTGTGTGCCAACATGGCACCAAAAGTGACATCGCCAATGACGCGGATATGGGGCACATTCGTTCTATATTCATCGTCGATGATGATCCTGCCGCGGTCATCCTTTTCGATACCAACATTCTCGAGACCTAGACCTTCCGTGTATGGACGTCGACCGATGGCAACAAGACAGACATCGGCTGTCAAAGTCTCCTTCTTGCCACCTTTTGCAGCCTCCACTTCGACGACCACCTTGTCACCATCGACTTTGCCAGATAAGACTTTTGTGTTGACCTTCAATTCGATTCCTTGCTTCTTCATCAATTTCGTGAATGCTTTTGACATATCTGCGTCCATGCCGGCTCCTATAGCGGGTAGGTACTCGACTACTTGTACCTTTGCGCCCAATCTGGCCCAGACTGATCCGAGCTCGAGCCCAATAATGCCACCACCGATGACGACCATGTTCTCCGGGACTTGCTTGAGATCAAGAGCACCCGTAGAGGACACGATTTTGCGTTCATCGAATTGGATGCCGGGGAAAGGCGTAGCCTCGGATCCAGTTGCGATGACAATGTTCTTAGCTCGGACAACGACATCTTTCTCGCCTTCGACAGCCTTGATATCCACTGTGTTTTGATCGACGAACTTGCCAGAGCCTTTGTAGTACTGCACGCCGTTCTTCTTGAAGAGATATTCGATACCCTTTGTCAGACTTGAGACTGCATCGTCCTTGGCCTTCAACATGTTTGGTAGGTTGAGCTTTGCATCCACAACTTGTTTCGTTAGCGGGTAACGGCCTATATCTAGAGTGCCCACGTACCATCTATACCCCTGTTCTTCGTATCATGCATGACTGTGTGGTAGATGTGAGAATTGTTCAGCATAGCTTTCGAAGGGATACAGCCAACGTTGAGACAAGTACCACCAAGCGCACCTCGTTTCTCCACGCAACCAGTTTTCAGGCCTGCTTGAGCGGCCTTGATGGCGGCCACATAACCTCCTGGACCTCCACCTATCACGAGGACATCTGACTATCAGGGATCATGTATCAATGATTCAAAAGCAGACATACCAAGCTCTTCTGCCTCGGAAGCATAATATCGTTTTGTAAGTAATGAACTACGCAAGGTCAACTTGAGTACGTTAGCATTGTCGCATGTATCGCTGAAGAACTAAATCATACAGCGCCTGAACGACCTAAAGCGTATTTCTGAGGAAGACGTAACATCTCAAGCACACTGTTGGACCGTCAAAGACCAGCTGATGTGCTGATAAACCAGATCATGGGATCTGCTCCTCGTCGTGGCCATCCATCGAATTTCCGTGGGATTCATTCATCCCCCAAGAGGCGTCCTGCACGTGCACTCACTCAACATGAGTCAGCTCTCCGGGAGGGATCTCCGCTTTGGGAAACAAACTTTCATCGTAGCTCAAAGTCCAGCTGAGAGACACGGTCGGGTATCATCAGGCTCGGCTTCCAAGATTGTGAGGTCGAGAGGGTCGGCACGAGAAGAGAGAGAGAGGGGAACAAATCGTTCAAGGCGCTGTCGCGGGGGATGATCTTACAGGGTTCAGTCGTGATACTGTCTGTGCAATGATACATGCTCTTGGCATCTCTCAGATCCTCTATCCTGTCCAGATGTTGCTCAGTGCCAGGTGCATGAGCACTACTGTCTCGATCTTCTGATTCGGTGTACTCGACGATAATCATTCTTCTGGACAACCCTCGATACGTCAACAAGAATAATCCGAACCAATCTGCCACATATCGGAAGCAATCGATGCAGGCTGTCAGATCCAGCCAAGCTTCGACTTTTGCTTTGCGGGACACGAAGTTTCTCTATCGGCGGACAGTGGAAGCCGTTCGACGGAAGGAAATACATCCCATGAAGGCCTTCAACTTGATTGAGACTGCGATTTCGAACGGTCATATGGCACCGGAAATTCTACCGAGCAGTCGTAGATACCTTGCCACGATGATCGGTTGGTGTATAGAGAACAGGCATTGTGATATAGCCGTAGACCAGATCTCTCGGTGTCTTGCTCGAAAGCATGTCACTGAAAGTACTTTGATGCAACCAGTATCGGATATTTATCTAAATTGGTTACTCGATTCGCCGGTGTCTCAAATCATGGATACTGACGGACTACTCAAAAATACCTTCGACCTCAACAAGATCAATCGTGCTGTCAAGTTTGCTAAACACATGAATGAGGACGGCAGTGGGTCCGCCATTCAAGGCCGGACATATGATAGACTGCTGAAATGCTTGCGAGAGCATTCTCGGAATGAAGACGCATCTGCGATATTAAAGCTTGCGATGGCAAACAATGTGACACTGTGTACGAGCAGCTGGAACATTGGATTACAAGAAGCAGCTCGAAAATCTCCTGAATCTGTCTTGCTTTATTTTCAGGAGATGACTTTCAAGAATATCACACCGGACAAGTATTCAATCTCGATACTATTGAAAACTTTCCGGACTGATGTCAAGTACAAAGCTTATTCTGAAAAAGTCATTGCCGTGGCAAAACACCTCAACATCTACAATGAATACACTGCCGTGGAAGAGATGAGCCTGCTGAAAAAGCAATACAGATTTCAGGATGTATTAAACGTCTTTGCGGAACGCTTTGGCACCGATGTCTTGAAACATTTTGGCCTCTTACTGCCCCCGGAGGACTCTGCCTCACCCATCCACGAGCCCTTCCCTCTGACCAAACAGGCACTGAGTTTAGCTATCGATGCCCTTGTGCGTATCAATTCCTCTCCAAAAAATCTCAAACGGCTCTACGAGGATTATCTTGCCTTCATCAAACACCGACCAGAATTGAAACATGACATCTACACCTTGTCCGTATTTGTTGGAGCATTCGCAATGCGCCCAAGTACTCTCGAACGCACAATCGAGATCCTGGACCGAATGAGGAGAACCGATCATAAACCGAATGTGGTGTCATATACAAGTGTCATACATGGCCTGACCAAGCAGGGCATGACCGATCTCGCGACAAGAGTTCTGCAATACATGCAGAATGATCAGGTTCAACCAAATACAAAGACTCTTCAGATCCTAAAGAAAGGGTATGAAGATGCGCAAGATTACGAGAGCGCATATTCCTGTGAAGAAACAATGAATCGTTTGCAGTCGCGCAGCAATGCTAGTATGAATCAGGAAAGCATATAGTACATATTATTTTACGTCATCTTCTCAACTAAAGAGTGATTTCTGCTCATTGATCTTCTCCTTCTCGATCTGGGCCAGTTTCTTGGCTGTCTTGCCACTTCCGCTATCTTTGCCATGGAACTGGTGCGACATGTGCTTGAACGCTTCTTTCTGATTCATGTTGCGTCCAAAATCATCCACGTATTTTATATCCACATTCGGTTTGTAGTCCTTGAACCGTTCGAGACTGGCTTTGGCCTCAAGAGCATCGAGTCGCCTGTTCTCACTTGCAGCTAGAGCTTCTTTATCTCTTGCCGACATGTTTCGATACTTTGGCGACTCGCGCAGTTCTTCACGTACACGCCTCCGTTCCAATTCAATCTCCAGCCGGATCTTCTTGTCCTTGGCCAACCAAATCTCTTTTGCACGACGTTTCTCTGCGTCTGCATCCTCTGCTCGTAAAGCACCCTTTTGACGCAATAGCATCAAGGCAGCTCCCACACCTTTGTCCAACGAAGCCTCCTCTTCGATGCCGGTAGTTGAGATGCCAGCCATAGGCTCATTGCCTTGCGAACTGGAAGCATCTCCCACAGATGCTGCGTCATTCATACTCTGGGTGTGAGGCGTATCGAGTGGTTCCTGCTTGATTCGAGTCCTGGCTTCAGGTATCGTAATATCCTGAAGACCACGAGTAAATTCGGTGGTCTCATCGAGAACTAGACCAAAGGATTCAGTCTCTGGCGGATCCTCGACCATTGGTGTGGGCATCACAGTCGTGTCGACAAGCTTCTCAGGCTTCAAAGTGAGTCTTTTTCGAGCGGCTAGTCTCCTTTGCTTTGCCAGTGCCAGCTGCATGTCCTCATCATCAACCAAGCTTACCCCATCGAAAGTGTCCTCGCTACTTTTGGGGGCTGACACTGAATTCATTTGTTCATCTTCAATCTCTTTTGGTCTGGATTTCCTCAAGGATTTGATTTTTTTGGCTCGCTTGATTTTGAGTGGCTCTGCGTAGTCGGAATCTTTCGTCTTGGGCACGGGCAATTCCATCAGATTTACTGGCGCGCGAACGTCCTGGGAAGCTGGTTCTTGACTTTTATTCCCCACCTCAGAGAGTGATGAAGAATTGATCGCAAAACCATTGATTTTGGTGCTTTGACCACTGTCAATATCATCATCATAGTGAGGAAGAATCTTCTTCTGGCCAGTTTCCATATCTATTTCTTCTTCGTCATAGCTTGGGTGCAATGATTTGCGTTTCTTGTTGCTCAATTTGGCGTTCAGTCTTTGACGTTCGAGCAGCGCCGTGTTAACGAGCTCATCCGTGGCACCTTCCTCGAGAATGCCACGATCCTGTAGGGTGAGTATGATGTTGTCTCCATTCTCAAATTCTTGAAGTTCGTGGGCAACATGCAAACCGTCCAGTTCCGCTGCACTGTAGACCTGCGCTGGTGACACTGGGCTGGTAATATCCGGGTTCTGCAATGCCAGTTTTGAGGGCGCTTTCCTGGTTCTCTGAATCCATGCAAGCGTATCTTCTCCATCCTCATCACCTAGTGTAGCACCTTTGAGCTTGCGATTGCGTTCATTCTTATCTCTGACCTTTCGTATACGATCTGCAATGTCCTGGGCATTCTTGTGTCTTTGCACTGTTTCCCGATGCTTCTGTAGGTTATCGACAGCTGACGCCTCTTGCTGTGCGCTGCTTGAACTTGCATCATTGGGCTCCGAGACATGAGAGGATGGTGTAGTATTCAGAGGTTTCAGGCCGAGTGAGATTCGAAGTTTGTTTGTCTCCTCGATTGACAATCCTTCATCGTCATTTGCCATAGCTCGTCAGGATTGCATCGAGCACGTCACACGTATAGACAATGATTTGCTTGCACAAGTGCTGCAGGAGCGCTATCAGTATAGCCTTGCTTTGCTAAATGTATGTCGTACTGCTAAGCGAGGAGGAGCGAAGTACTCCGTTTCAGCGGAGCCGGTCAGATCCAGCCTATACCAATTCGTTCATCACATCAAGGAAGCATTCGTTCACTGAAACGTTCATTCTGATGCATGAGAACGAAAATGTCTCCTACATGGAGTTCAGGCTCGAGGTGATGTATGATTAGAGGAAATCCCCAAGAGCTGCTCACTGATCAGCTCACACATGGATAATTCGCAGAGTGAATGATCAACTCTCAGAGTGGCGGATGGCTCTTGTCCGTCTACCAATTCGCGTGCTGTAAGACGGAACGCGAGTTGAAGGGAAACCAGCAATGACTGCTTGCTCATGACGCTAGTACTACCTTGCATAGTGTCCATGAACATAGTGGTGTTGAGCGATGTGCGACACAAGAAGTGAAGTCTGAGAAGTTTTTGACACTGTCTATCTAGCACAAGTGTTTACTTACCTATCAGAATTGAGCTGCGACTGCTACGATCATCACAGAAGATTCATGTCTATAATAGGGGCTGGAGACTCTCTGCAGGATGAAACCCACCAATTAGCAACCAAGATGCTCAAGAATGAGATACCCTACAATGAATCCATGAATAGTCGTGCGGGAGGATCCATTTTGCAGGCAATGCCAGATTTTGATATGCAGAATGCGGATGAGTGCACTGCCAATGCCGTCGTCAAGCTCAACGAGCAGGAGCGAGAGCTGAAGTTGCGATATGATGCAATCTTAGATGAACTGAGAAACTGGATTCAGTCGGGGCTCACGGCCGAGAGCTCTCGGGCACAACAACTGTGAGTCATGCGTGAGTGGAGATTCGAAACTCATTCTTAAAGGATGACGGAAGATCGTTCTTGTATCTTGCGAAAACAAGAACAAATCGAAGAATCTCGTTTGAGAATCGTGAGATGCATCTGCAGTATCGAGAAGGCTGTCCAGCAGTATATCACACTGCAGCTTCAGGTAAAGCCTATACTGATAGACCAGTTTGCTATAGGCCGATGACATGAGCCACTGTGGAATATAGATTTCAAGTTGAGATTAGGATTGCTCAAGCTCCTTCATGGTGCGAACAATGACTTCGAGATTGTCGAAAAAGGACTGTAATGTGACTCTGGCCATGCGAGCCGAGACGCACTCGAACCGAGCTTGAAGCACAGTATCATGCACAGATAGCATCCTCTTGACCTCGAGCGGTTTGACTTCAGCATCTGGTTGCAGGGCTTGCCGTGCAATATCTGCGAGCTTGGCATTAGGAAATGGAATGTCTACCGTAATTTGGCTCATCAGAGGCAGATGGCTCAATGAACGAATCTACTGTGGTGTCTGCCGAGACGTCTGATCGGTCTTTGAGGAAAAGAGTCAAATGCAAGGGAGCGCTAGGTTCGCAGCGACAAAATATCTTATTAAATCCATTCGTGTGCTACCAGCCATGAAACCAACACGCTGCCTCCGAAGAATAGAGTGGAGAGATTGCACCTTGAGCGTTCTTGCGGCATGGGACGGCTCGGCTCGGCTCCCGTCACTGCGTCAGGCTAAACACTCCGGCGACTTGTCAGAAGAGTCCAGGAGGGGATACGAGCATGAAGCGCCCACGTGAGGGTGTTGTCATGAAGACTGCACGTGTGTATTCAGGAACAGGCCGGACCTCGTACAGGTCGGCATTGAGAGCTGTCTGATTGAGCGTGAATTGATTGAGTGATCGACTGCCGCGCTCTTGTCGGTCGATCGATTGGACCGATCACTTTCAACTCATTCACCAGCCAGCCAGCCAACCAACCAGAAACCCCTCCTCCTACTGAACCGCCTGGAAAACTCAAAGTTGAGTCTGAGACTGGCCCGCTCGCGAATTTATTTTACTTCTCCTTCACAATCTCTACCGTCACACCAATCGCGTATAGTTCGCACTCTGACCCTGTGAGCTCATCCCAGACCTGTATAGGGGATCGGTTGCCTTCCATTGGTCCCTAAATTGGTCTTCTGCAGCAGAGAACTCTTCACTGACAGTTTGGAAGGATGAGAAAGTCAACGGCTGCGAAGGACGACAATAACAACAATAGCGGCAACCATGCTTCTTCCAATGCGAATGGGCGACAGCAGCAGAGCGGATCTTACAGTTCCATCGTAGGTTCTTTACAGTCCCAGACCGGCGCGGAGACTCGCACGAGTCGTGGTGACAATCCTTTCAAATATGGAAAGGATGAAATGATGCAAGTCTATTCCTCCCTCGTGAGCAACACGGACAAGACAAGTCATGCACCCCTGGACTTTGAGAGGTATGAGCAAGTGACCTCCCCGGTGCCTGTTCAGCCCGCGAGTCTCAACGGTCTCACCGAGGACGAGAGAGCTCTTCTGAGCGGCAACATCAATAGCGAGCAGAAACCCAGACAACAGGAGCGAAATGATACTCGTCCAAATGGCAGGCGCGACAATCGTCAGAATGGCAACGGTCGCGACCAGAAGAAGCATGAGATACATCGAAAGCATGGAGATGATCATCCGCGCCAACAGGACCCGCTACACAATCCTTCTCAGAGCCGAGCTTTGCCAGAGTCCAGAGACAGTCTTCAACTGCAAGAGATTCCAAGTGAGACTCAGCAAGAAGGTCCCATCGAGTCCTCCTCTTCTCGACAAGGCCGTAACACGAGTCGACTTGCCAGCATGGGAGTGTTCGACACGGGCTTGGAGCCGGACAACAAGTGGAAGAACACGAAGGATGAAAATGTGCACAAGGAAACTATGGCTTATGGTGACAACGGCAGCAAGGAAGTCGAGAGACTGGCCGATCTCTACCAGAACCAGTCTCTCGGGACCGCACCAAGTCAGCAAGCAAGTCAGCAGTCGAGAGGAACTTACGGCGAACAGTCTTACAACCCTCTGGCAAATGGTCTGCCAGATTTATTCCCCAAGAGTTCCGGTATACAGTTTGCGCAAAATCAGCAACAAGTGCCATCGAGAGCTGGTTTCATGGAGTCGACCCCAAGTCCAGGCCTGCCGCTGAGACAGGATCCTCCAATGTCTCGAGTAATGGTCATGCCAGACAAGCTCAAATGGCAGTACAGAGATCCAACTGGTCAGAATCAAGGCCCCTTCTCGGGACTCGAAATGCACGACTGGTACAAGGCCGGGTTCTTCCAGCCAAACTTGCTCGTCAAGAGAGAGGAAGATGAGGACTTCGAGCCTCTCTCCATCCTTGTCAGGCGCATCGGCAATCAGCGCGAACCTTTCCTTGTTCCATTGCCCTCACGCGTCACGGCAACCGTACAACCTGCTCGATCCGGCAGCCAAGACGGAAAGGAGAGTTGGCCAAATGGGCAGAACTGGTCTGGCGGTGGACAACCGCCATTCCCTCAATCGTTTCCCTCCTTTGGCACAACCCTGACTGCCGAGCAGCAAAACGCCTTGGAGCGGAGAAAACAGGAGGAGCAGTATCTTATGCATCGTCAGCGAGAGTTCCTACAACAGCAGCAGATGGCACAACAAATGGCGGCTCAGAGACTTTTGCATCATCAAAACCCCTATGGCGCTCACAATGCTCCAGCTTTTGGCTATGGTATGGATCGCCGTGCTTCACCATTCTCGAATGGTAGTGATAGACAAGGTTCCCTCGGCTCTTTCGATGCCGCTGGCTCTGGAGGCGGCAATGGAAATCAATCTGGCTGGGGCGGTTATACTCCGCAGCATCAAAATGCTCACCGTGGTGCTCAGTACTCGGATTTTGGGGCAGGCATCTTCGATACCCCTAAATCGGAGGTGGCCGATCAACTTTCCAGGGAAACCGAGCAGTTCATCGAGAACGCTCATGGCGATTTCAGAGACACCCAGAGACAGAGTGAGCAGAGAAGAGTACAACAGAGCGATTATGCATTCATGATGGCCCAGAAGGCACAAGAATCGCAGAGACAAGCAGCTGCATCCCTTCGCAGCGAGGCTGAGCCCGCATTGGAGAGCATGCACTCCCAACCTGGATCCGCAGACTACGACATGGATGACACTCTACAAGAAGCCAGGCGTGATGAGACTTTCGCAGCCGCTGACCCAGTCGATCCGGCGCCAGTCCCTGACTCGACTGTGGTTGAGACTGACGGAACTCACTCAGAGGCGACTTCCAGTGACATCCCTGAGAACACTGCTTCTAGCATTACTTCTCCAGCAGCACCATGGGCAGCGGCAACGTCTACGAAGGGCAAGTCTCTCAAAGAGATTCAAGAGATTGAGGCCAAGCGAGATGCGCTCAGACGCCAGGCAGAAAGAAGAGCTGCTCAGGAGGCACAAAAAGTACTAGCACAAAGCGTTGCGAACCAGAACGTCCCAGTACCTGTCGTACCTCTGAATTGGGTCAATGACTCGACAACAGCAGAGACGGCACAGGCTGGCATACCCTGGAAAAGTTCTACGCCGACGCCGGGGAAGAAGACTTTGGCACAGATTCAACAGGAGGAAGAGACTGCCCGCAAGGCAAAGGCCGCTGCACAAGCCAAGGCACTCGCCCAAAACCCTGGTGTCAACATGGCGCCCGCTCTCGGCACAAGATACGCTGACTCTGCCATGAAGACTTCTGGCGGGTCGTGGTCGACTGTGGGAGCTAATAGTAAGCCTTTGCCTCCCGTGGTCCGACCAGATTCCAGGACGAGCAGTTCAACCACGAGCGCCCCGATAGCCAAGCCAAGGAATACTTTGCCAATGATGCATCAGGCGAGCTCAACTGCCCGACCATCTGACCCGGACGCCATTTCTCAAGAGTTCTTGAATTGGGCTAGGTCGGCATTGAAGGACCTTAATCCAGGAGTGAATTTTGCCGAGTTCCTCCAGTTGTTGCTGTCATTTGGCCTTGACGGCGGCAAGGACACACGCGAGATCATTAGTGACAGTATTTACGCAAATTCGGCGACACTTGATGGTCGTCGTTTCGCAGATGAGTTCTGCAAGAGAAGAAGAGAGGATCAAAAAAACATCAATGGGCAAAACAAAAGCATTTCCGAATTGACTAGCACATTATCATCATCAAGCGCTTCTGCAAATGGTTGGAGCGACGTTGTTAAAACTAAACCCGGCAAGCAGGAATCCGAGGAAGAATGGAGCGGCTTCAAAGTTCAGGCCAAGAAAGGTGGCAAGCGAAGCAAATGAATTTGAACATTAGTTATGGTTTGCGGTCATTGTTTATTGCGAGCAAAAAGAATTGTCTATTTCTGTTGTTGTTCGGTAGTGTAGTATCATCAGTTTGCAATCATCTCATGTCAATCGCGTCCCAATGAGCAATACAGCGAGGAAACCAAGTTTCTCGACTAATTGAAATGCCCATGTAAAAATCTCGTGGGGGGCCGAGCCGGAAAGTCGCGTGCTGAACGCGTACACAAATGCAATTTAGCACACCGGGACCTTGCAGAACTCTGTATACACACAAAAGAACGCAGCGTGACTCGAGTTATCTCATCCTAGGCTTCATCAGGTGCTTGACATTTGTCGAGGTAAATCACGACAATCACTTGACAGATTCTGTCTCTGAGCTCAGCTTTTCACCTTGACTGCCGGCGCACTCTGACAATCACCCTTTCGGTGGAGTACCTGCAGACAGTCCGGCGCAGCACGACATGGCTGTCGATAGCGAAGTCCTTCTTGCCTTTTACCAGAGACTCTTCCCCTTCAAATCGCTCTTCGAGTGGCTCAATCTGGCAGTGGTACCAAGCAAGGCATTCACGAACCGGGAGCTTGCGTTCACGCTGTCCAATGACGCATATCTACGATATCAGTCCTTCCCCTCACACGAGGCATTGAAGAAGGAGGTCGTGCGACTGGTCCCTTCTCGATTCGAGATTGGGCCCGTCTATTCGGCCAATCCGCGGGATAGAAAGACACTGAGGAAGGCGGCATTCAGGCCTTTGGAAAAGGAGTTGGTGTTTGATATCGATTTGACTGACTATGATGCCATCAGAGCGTGTTGTCAGGGGACAGATATCTGTCACAAGTGCTGGCAATACATCACATTTGCCATCAGAACCATCGATTGTGCACTGAGACAAGACTTTGGGTTTGAGCACATTCTGTGGGTCTATTCAGGTAGGCGAGGTGCTCATGCTTGGATCTCCGACAAGGCCGCGAGAGAATTGGACGATACGAAGAGGCGGGCCTTGGCCACGTACCTGGAAGTCATCAAGGGCAAGGGGGCGGTCGATGTCAGGAGACCGCTTCACCCGAGTGTTGCGAGGAGTCTCGATATTCTAAAGCTATCCTTCAAGGACGACGTGCTTGATCTGCAAGAACCCTGGCTCGAGACAAAAGGGTCAGACAAGTTGCTCGAGAGGATACCAGACGCCGATCTTCGTGACGCACTGCGTAAAAAGTGGTCGACACATGCACACCGAGCATCTGCGGCCAAGTGGGCAGATATCGACAGTCTGGCTCAAAGTGGTGTCTCCAAATCACTCAACTCAAGGGAACTCATCCTTGCGAAGCAGAATATCATACTCGAATACTCATACCCAAGGCTGGATGTCGAGGTCTCGAAGCACCTCAATCATCTTCTCAAATCACCCTTTTGCGTACATCCTGGCACAAATCGTGTCTGCGTGCCGATCGATGCCAGCAAGCCTGAAGATTTTGATCCTTTCGGCGTCCCTACAGTCGGAGACCTACTCAAGGAAATTGATGCATGGGATGCAGCACATGCAGATCTAGCAGAGACTGTTCCGGGTAAGTCGTCTTCACCACCACAAATGTCGATGAAATCAATTTTACTGACCATTGCAACCAGACTATGCAAAGACGAGCTTGAAGCCATATGTTGAGCAGTTCAAGAAGCATGTCTCGACTCTGCTAGAGTCGGAGCTTCGTCTGCGTAAGCGCAAAAACGAGTCATCCATGGAATTCTGAGGAAGCTCATGCTCATCTAACGACCTTGCAACATGGATCAAGAGAGTATCGTGCTATGCTGACATCCTTGGTCAAGTCTCCCGGCATTTGCAGCGGTGGTCTCTTCAGCATGCTCTTCCTCGTCTGAGGACGAGCCTTCAGCAACGTTTTCACTATCATTCATGGGCAATTTTCTCCTGGGGATGACCTGTAGAAAAGCGTTCTCCCAATCACGGACCCTAAATCGAGGGGTCAGCACAAGAGATCCAGGAAAGCGTTGTGGAGTTGCCTTACTCCAGCCATCGAGACATGATTTCAAAGACATGATTTACAGTCAACACCTTTCTGCTTGCCATATCAATGTACTCTCCAATTGGCAGACGTGCAGTTGGAATGTTCCATTTGCTGGCCTTGTCCTGGCACAAGTTCTTGTACCTGTTCTTATCCACGATGCCACCGATAATGTAGGTTTTACTCTCATCAATCACATCTATCGTGTTTTCAGAGTCCGCCGATAAGTATACAAGATCACTTTTTCTGAGAGTATCGATAATGTCACCAGACGCTTCGTCTATGAAGTCGGAATCGAAAACCTTGACGTTTTTCCAATTCTTGTGCTGATCCCTAAAGACGGTATGGAACCGATGTGCGATTCTGTCGTTCAAGCCAGTCAAGTAGATTTCACAAGGATGTTTTGCGCTGCGATTCTCTGCATGACAGCGTGTCAATTGACTGCACATACTCTTGATCTCCTTGTCGATCATGAGCTTGTCGAAGCTGCAATCGATGATGACTTTCATCGTCGATGGGATCTGCTCCTTTCTCTCCTTGTGGACTATCTCTCCCTTGAGACGAGCAGCCTTGTACGCTTCTTTCTTTGCCATCCTACGTTCCTTGTGCTTTCTCATTCTTTCTGGTCGTTCTGCTTCATATTTCAGCTTCTTTGCGAGTCGCTTCTGTGCATTCTTGCTCAATGCTATCGAAGTTTCGCTTCCTTGGTTTGAGACCTGCTCTGATACTTGTGGAGATTCGGCACGGTGTGAGTTGTGCTTATGAACGGCAGACATGTTTTCAGCTGGTGGTGCTTCCGAGGAGGTCATTTCTGCACAAGAGCCGTAAAGGTCAATTCGATCGATGGACCCAGCTGTAGATGGATCGAACAACTCAATCGACAAGGCAGATTGTGCAGGTTGAGGGAGTGTGTCTATTGAGAAACGTTGATATCTGCAGCAACTGTCGCACACCAAACGAACCCCAGATAGTACAGCAGATCAAGACAGACTACTTGGCCAAGTAATTGTCTGTAATGAACCGTCTCGAGACTCGGTGGTTCAGTCGATGAAAGTCTTTGGAATTTATTTCCGGCTCCTCATAATGCGTGCCATTCTCATGTAATTCACGTGGCTCACACTGTTGCGCTCTCGCTTCGAATCGAGAAATCGCGCGACTGGCCAACATTCTTAATTGGCTGGATGGAAGACATGCAGAGGTCATTGTTGTGCCTGGCAAGTACTGTGTCTTGCTAAAAAGCCGCAAGGGTATCGACAAAGTACACCAGTCCTGTCGGAGCGAGACTGAGACACTTTGAGCGTAATCAGAGGTCAAGCCCGATTGGGTGAACACGGCGTGAGCGGCAATCACGAGAGGCATACAGTCGTAGTCTCTGCGACGAGACGGATAGACTTGTCAGATGCCTTTTCGGGATGACTATCTCATATGTATCGAACTGGGTTCGTACGAGACGCGAGCCATCCTGGGTCTATCTGAATCTTTGACTCCCCCGAAACTGAGGTTGAGGACTGTGGTCGCCAAACCGGAGGACAGCGATGATTTTATTTGTGGAGACGAAGAGATTGCGGCCGGCCTGGAAGAGGATTCTGCACTCGAAATCATTCATCCTCTTGTTGCTGGGCGGGTAATTGATTGGCCTGCACTGATTGCGTTTCTCGACAGCATCATGTTCAAATTTACGGCAGATCTTCCTCCTGCTCGGGCATCAGAGTTCCCTGTGGTACTCATAGTCCCTCCCCAATGGTCGGCGATCGACAAGGAGAAAGTTACCCAAGTCTTTATGGAAAGACTCATGCGACCTGCGTTCATGATTGTAGACATGCCCTTAGCAAGTCTATATGCATGTAATTCCATGACAGGAGTGGTGATTGACGTTGGATATGAGAAGACCGATGTCACTTGCATCATAGACTCTATTCCCATAGGTTCCTCTCATGTCTCAATCCCGATTGGAGGGTCTCATCTCACGCAACATTTTCAGACCCTTCTGCTTGCAGATCTACCATTGGATCAGGCTACACAAGTTCCCTGTTCCTCCGACCGAGTGGACTTGGACTTTGCGGAACGAATTAAGTGCTCGCAAATCTGTGAGATACCTGCAGATTCTGGACACGCAAATGGCATGGCATTTCAGCCGGAAGAGCCAGACTCGAAGAACACTGAGGAGGAAGGAGTATTGGACATTGCCGCTGTCGTTGCATCGGGCAAGACTAGAGAATACTTGGCCAGAGTTCAGGCGGAGAAAAACGGTGCCACTGGCGCAACGCAGACCGTGGTACCTAATTCCCAACTTACACACAACACGATTGATATGACGGATGGAACATATGTCATCGGTCAAGATCGTTTCAAGGTCTGTGATCCACTTCTCGAGACCAATGTCCTGCTAGCAGGCATCTATGATTCTATCACTAGCAAGGCGATCGAATTCTCCAGACGGCAGGATCTGTGGGACAACATCGTCATTGTCGGTGGTGGAGCAAAGGTTCAAGGCTTCAGGGAGCACCTGGTCCAGAAGCTACAGGCACGATTTGGTTCTGGGTTGTCCTTACCTCAGACAGAACTAGGGGCCACGCCGTCATACAATGCCTATCCTGCAAGCATTCGGGGCATCAGAATACCTGTCCATTTCCCCGAATGGAATAATAAGACTGACGACGGTCGCGAGAAGGGCAGACAGGAAGAAGCGACATTTCTTGGTGGCTGTATCATTGCTCACATTGCCTTCTCTAGCACCGAAGGAGGTGCCTCGAGGCTGTACATGACAAGAGCAGATTGGTATGATAGTCTCGCGCGACCCACCACTGTCGACTGATGCTGCCAAGCTGCCACAGGACTTGGCAGGACACTCAACTTGGGAAGCGCGAGATTCAAGTGCGTTCTCAGTGACAGCGTCTGCGCTGAGAATTGGGCTAAAACAAGCTTCACATAGCTTGGTGTACTGTATAGTATGATATGATAGATTAATCTCAAACAGCCTCTGCCCCATATACAATTCTTCCACGGCGATGCGAATTGATGATAGGTATCATGGGAGATATTGTCATTCATTGCCATCAGCAGCAATTCTTGGCTCCCCTTGAGAGTGATCGGCAAATTCATGATCAGTTATCAAGCGCCACAAGACACATGCATTCACAGTCAGCGGGAGCCCGGCGAGAGTCTTGATTCGGTCATCGAAGGTGCAGGCGCTAAGCATATCATCGTAGCAGGCCCAGTATAGTAACCTTTCATTATTCCGAGAGACATCTTCTGACCCTTCAAGGACAAAAGCGAGCCACTCGCCTTGAAGAGTGTCATGCCTGGCAAGAAGAAGAAGCAGAGAAAGCCAGAGGCAAAGGGGGGCAAAGGTGCCAAGAAGACTGCTTTGGTACAGGCTGGCAGTCGCACGAAGAGTGGTAAAGACAAGTCAGGTTGGGCATACGGACGTTGAAAACAGTCGTACTGTGTTGACACGATAGGTCCGCAACAAAGCAAGACCTTCACCCTCAAGCAAGAGGCGACAACATCTACCTTTCGGTCCTCGAAACGGCTGTGGCAAGGCGAAGGCCAAAAGCTACGTAATTTCCCGGTCGAATTCATCAAGTCTGTGGAAGACTACAATCCAGGCAAATGGCTTCGCGAGCAATTGGATCGGGTGGCCACTGTCGAGCCATCTATGCAGGAAGAAGACCTATCGGAGCTATCTGCAGAGGATATCGAAGAGACACTTGACCATCGTGCAAGTCCAGGACGTCTGCCCTCAGATACGCCGATTACAAGTGCTGATGAGCTTTCATCTGCCGATTCAGCATCAGAGAGTGACTTGGGCCCGCCCAGCCTCATGATTGAGATTCGTGAAGGTGATACGCGTCAGACAACGGCTACGGTAGACGTGGAAGACGAGTTGGAAGATGATGAGACAGCTCCAAGTGACACACTAGAGGCCGACATGGACTTTACACAAGCTGCAGACTCCTATGACTATGATGATATTTCTTCTTCGTCAGAAAATGGTTCACAAGAGATACTTGCGTCACCACTCACAGATCACGTCTCCCTACCCCGTAGCACACTGGACAGAAAGGCATCCTCTGTGGATGCCGTACAAAGCCCGCTCTCTGTAGTTCTCGATGCTCTTCTATCTGCAAATTTGCAGGACGATAGTGACTCAGGTACCTCTCCATCTGCAATTGTACCTATCGTAGCAAGTTCGACAGAAAGAGAGCAGTCAGATTCTGAGCTCTTTGTTATTGATACAATCGGCGAACTCGATCTTGTGCAATCTGCCGAAGAATGTTCGGAAATGTTTGAAACGGAGGAGACCCTCACCTTCAAACCACGGACTTTGGCTCCTCCTGCCATTCCTGATCTACCCCAAGGCATCCAGTCTAGGACACCATGGGCTCGTACAATAGACGACCCAGTCATGGCAGCTTCAGGCGACAAGGATCTTGGTCAAGGCTCTGCTGCTACACATTTCGAGCACGCCTTCGAAGCAAATGCCTCCTCACAGAGAGGCAAGCGCGGCGGTCGCAAGAAGGCCGCAAAAATAAGGCAACGGACGAGACGGCAGGATGAACTCGAATTGATGCTCGACTATATGGAGAACGCGCGATGGTCCGATGAAGATGATGAGGACGATGCCATTGGCGATTCCGCAGAACCTGTAATCAATCAGTTGTTATCTGAGCTTGAGCCAAGCTTCGAGCCTGAAGGTGCTATTGATGTAGATGGCGCTCATGTGTCTGACCTCAGTTCGACCAGCGACTCAGCTGAAGAGGATGATACAGACATTGATGATGATCTCGAGTTAATGATCGATGCTGAGATGGAGGAGATGGAATTTGACCTTGGTTATTCTCGAGGTCGTGGCAGCCATGCACGTCGGCATGGTGCTGACAGAGAGCTTGTGGACAGTGTATTGTATCACGAAGACTTCAACGTGTATGACTACGGCGCTGATGCGATGGGCGATACAGACGAATTGGGGGCTTCAGGCGCGAACAAGCGCGGATTGAATAAATTCATCAATGATTTGGACCTCAGTGACGAAGAACTTGAAGCTACCTTGATTGCTCAATGGCAGAAAGATCGTGGATCCAAGAAGATGAAGAAACGAGAGAGGCAGCGTCTGCATCAAGATGGCATAATCGGCAAGAAGGCAAAACGAGCTCGTGCCTCGCATGAGATTGCTCATGAAGGTTCTAGCGAGCTGGATTCATTCCATGAGCACATCAAACGATTTGTCACGCATGATGATTATCGGGCAATTGAACAATTGCCTATGCCTGCGATGGAAAAGGCCCTTCGCAGAGCCGTGCACTTACTATCTCAAGCATATGGCTTGACTTCAGCAAGTCAAGGCAGTGGCAAGAGACGGTACATCACACTGTACAAGACAAAGCATGCATCCATGCCAACGACTGAGTTTGTGGAAGAGACGTTGTTCCGAGCGCGGCGCTCGCTTGGCTTCAATTCGAAACACAGAGATAAGCTTCTTCCAGATACTATCAGAAACAAGATGAATCGTACAGGTCGACCGTCCAAGAGCGGTGGGAACGGCTCTGGAGGTGGGCGATTGCGAGATGGAGACCTCGTCGGAGCAGATGCTCCCGAGATTGGACTCGACAATCGTGGTCGACAGATGCTTGAGAAATTAGGATGGGCTCATGGCTCTGGCCTCGGTGCTGGCAGCCAAGGGATTTTCATGCCCTTGTTTGCCACTATAAAGAATACTAAGACTGGTCTATAGGTACACATTGAGGGCATATAGACATTGATAGACGTCCAATCTGAGTCGTAGACAAGAAATACAAGACTCCAGCATGGTGCCTCTTGTCTTAAATTGTTGCACCTCCTTGAAGTGCTATCATCGAAAGTCTGCTCCCTCCAGGCAGTCTGCTCAAAGATGGGGAACGCAAATCGTTCAGATCGTATTCGTGTAATTTACCGAGCTCGAGTTCGCCTCGTCCAAAGTAGAGTTTCACCCGCATTTCCCTGACGATATCATCTATTCTTGACTCAGCCATTATTGATTGCAGCAAATTTCACAGTTGCAAGACACGAAGGGCAAATGTTACGTACAGCTCAAAAGACTAGTTTGTTGAAGCCTTCGAAGACCTTGAGATGTCTGGCATCGACATGGGCTCAGGTGAAGATGGGTCCACCAGATCCCATCCTCGGTAAACCCCTCCTGGTTTGTTGAAGGATATGGAGAGGATGGACTAATGCTGCCGTAGGTGTCTCTGAAGCCTTCAAGGCCGATACGAATCCGAAGAAGATCAACTTGGGAGTCGGTGCTTACCGAGATGACAAGGGCAAGCCTTACGTTCTGGCATCGGTGCTGAAGGCCGAGCAGACCATCATGAGCAAGCACCTCGACAAGGAGTATACTGGCATCACGGGAGTCCCTGCCTTTACGAAACACGCAGCTGTTCTTGCTTACGGTGCCGACTCGTCTGCCATCAAGGATGGACGAGTTGCCATCACACAATCCATCTCCGGTACGGGTGCCCTACGATTTGGAGGTCAATTCCTCGCCCGGTGGTTCCCAAGCAAGACCATCTACCTGCCGACGCCATCTTGGGGTAATCACACCCCAATCTTCAAGGACTCTGGGCTCGAGGTCAAGCAGTACCGCTACTATGATCCGAAATCCATCTCCCTGGATCTCGATGCCATGCTGCAGGATATCAAGAACATGCCGGATGGTTCCATCGTCCTCTTGCACGCCTGTGCCCACAACCCGACCGGAGTCGACCCCACAAAGGAACAGTGGCATGAGATTTCAGACGTGATGAAGTCCAAAGGACACTTTGCGTTCTTCGACATGGCCTACCAGGGTTTCGCCTCTGGAGATACTGTCAAGGATGCATACGCCCTACGATACTTTGTCGACCAGGGACATTCCCTCTGTCTCTCTCAGTCTTTTGCAAAGAACATGGGACTCTACGGTGAACGTGTCGGTGCATTCTCCATCCTTTGTGACTCTGCAGAGGAGCAAAAGAGGGTCGAATCTCAACTCAAGATCATCGTCCGACCAATGATCTCAAACCGTAAGACCTACCTAAACCCATCTTGATTTTCCATCTCCTGCAAGACGTGCTGACTGGCGCATAGCACCTATTCACGGAGCCCGAATCGTCTCGGAAGTTCTCGGATCCGAGGAACTCAACAAACAATGGCTCACAGAGGTCAAGGGCATGGCAGACCGCATCATCACCATGCGTCAAGCGCTAGTGGACAACCTAGCCAAGGCCGGATCGACCCGTGACTGGTCTTCGATCGTCAAGCAGATCGGCATGTTTTCATTCACCGGTCTGACGGCCGATCAGGTTGCCTTTTTGGCCAAGAATTACAGCATCTATATGACCAAGTAAGTCTTTCTTTTCTTGGGGGCCAGTGGGCAAAGAACGAAAAACTGACAGGGGTAGGGACGGACGAGTGTCCATGGCCGGACTGAACTCTGGAAATGTCGAGTATTTTGCTCAAGGTGTGCATGAGGCCACCAAGTAGAAATTGCAGAACTTCATGGTGTGCTGGATAGAAAAGATGTAGTCCCTCCAAAGAGAAATTTTTCGTGGAACAAGCAACTGAAGATCAAGGATCAGATGTCCTCTTTGTGTTGTGAGCTGTTTAATACCGTCTTGATGATGCAGGAGAATTGCAAAGAGCATATCAGAATCCTGAAGAATGTCCTGGTCATAGAATGTCATGGTCATAGAATGTCATGCTGATCTCTGTTCATCGACCTCTGGACCAAACACTTGGTGTATCATTATGATTACAGTATAAACTCTACTTATTTCCGGGAAAAAAAGAGGAAAAAGAACTAAAAATACCCGACAATTCCCCAAGCAACAGCCTTCGCTGGATTTGTTTCCCAAAAGTCAACATTGAAACCCCTACAAATAAATCTAGCTATATTTGGGGCGAGACTCAAAGCACGTCCCACACCTTCTATACATTCATACCTCTCCGTGATCATAAATTCTGTCATGCCAGGGACAGCATACGCGAATCTCTTGTGCGACAGCAATGTTCCCTCGCAGAGACACGACTCAGACGCCTTCTAGTTGGCGTGATGCTAGCCGACTGGGAGAGTCATCATATGTGAGTTTTGCAGGCGAGAATTTATTGGCATCGAATCTACCTCGGGGGAGCGTTGCGGGACTTGGACTAAAATTGAGGAACTCAGACAGATTGAAGCCTGCACCGACGGGAGTGTTCACGGCTGAACTGCCACGCATCGGAGGAGGAGAAGAATAGTCCAAGCCACGGTTCGTCCTGCGAGACTTGGCTGGAGAAGGAGATGTTGCCAGATAGAGGAGCAGATCGGCGCCTTCCTCTGTATCGGCCTTGCTTGTGTGGGTATGGGATGATCGCATGTGCATATGCATCGGCGGAGGAGTAGATGGTGGAGGCGTGATGTGATCTTGACGCTCTCGCAGATTGTTGTTCGATGCATGATATTTCAATGGGGAAGAGCCCAATTCCGACAATTCCCTCTCAGAGCTATCGGACCGTCGTCGCTTCAAGGGGGATGTGCCCTGACGCGTATGATTCGCGACATTGGCTCGTATCGCGCTGACGGGTGTAGGTTCTCGAATGACTGGCTCCTGTATCCTGCCTCGAGCCGGTAGGTTTGGGACAAGAAATTCCGTGCCCTGAGCAGGAAGTGGAGGAGACTGATTGTGTTCGTGAACTGCCTGAAAGGCCTCAGGATTGCGCATTCTAGCTTCGCGTTCCAGTTGTGGTTCGACCGTTTTGAAGGGAAGATTTTGCCAAGAACGACCGACCTTGAACTGCGCTATCTCGAGTCGGCTTCGCAACATTCGTGTGATCTGCATAATGCGTCAGCCATGCGAGACATGAGAACCAGGCTCAGCGATTGACATACCCTGCTCAATTCTGCCCTCTTGAGGATTTTCTCCTTCATAGTACTCGTGTCTTTCACAAGCTCACCGGGTCCTTCGGCCGTTGACATCTCACCAGACCGCTTCTGAATCCCAGACACTTCTCAAGACACTGACGGATATTAAGCTGGCTGCTATGATGGTCTGCGAGGTGCGTGGCGCGCTATGGCACGTCGTCGCAGGATTGATTAAGAGCCGTGGTTTCGTGCTGCGAGAGTGCCCTACGCAGAGTAGCTTTGACGGGAGCGAGATTTGGCGAGCGAATTCCACGCATCCCATCCATCGGGCTCATGGACCCAAGAAGAGGGAGGATTCGGGGATTCGCACTCGAACTGGACTCGGACTCTCAAAGGGGAAAGGACGAGTTCAGACGCGTTTCGCTCCTTCCGTCACTCCCTCCACGTGCAGTGGGATCACATGCAAGATGACGATTTCACTCAGCAAATAATGAGAACAACATATCCTTGCTCTCTCTTGTGTCCTCATAGCACAGACTGCTCATCAGTGCTGCGTGAGTGTGGCCTCTTGGCTCTGCGACACCCGGCCAGGCAGGTTCTACAGCTTCCCTTCTTGCGCCAATCAATACTTGCCTGGAGAGGAACCTCGCCACAATATCGACTGATTACGCACACGCGTACCACTTCTTTGCCTCTGGAGCCTCCTTCAATATTCCGATGCTCTGGCTCTCCTGTCTAGTCTTTTCGCACGCCGTACATCCCCTACAGGTTTCCTTCGAGGGACAGAAAGAACATGCACCGGATCGAAGCATCTTCAAAGCGGTCTCCATACATCATCGCGGCCTCGGTGAGCAATATCGTCTGCACAAGAGACTCGACATGGCATCCCTCGATACAGAAACGATGCACACAAGTGCTTTCGCAGATGAATACGTTTTGCCAATGACCCGACGTGGCCCGGTGACGACTCTGCGAGAACATTCCCATGACTCGATAGACCGATATCGGTCATACATGCAGGCTGACACGCGAGCTGCACAGAGCAATGATGAAAGCTTCGAGGAGGATGACATCTGGCTAGAGAAGGAGATTGCCATCCCCAACATCACCGATCGTTCTCTTATCCTCACTTTGGCGGCGATGACGTCGAATGCCTACACAGCGATTCCGCACACGGGAGAGTGGATTGATGTTGATGATGGCTACAACTCTACAGGACCTTTCGGTTGGGACGACGATGGCTTGCGTGGTCATGTCTTTGCAAATGCGGACAACTCCTCCGTAATTGTGGCCTATAAGGGTACGAGTCTGACAGGTACGACAGCTCGCAAGGACAAGAAAGCCGACAATCTACTCTTCTCCTGCTGCTGTGGACGGATAAGCTATCTCTGGCGCACAGTGTGCGACTGCTACAGCGATACGTTTACCTGTAACATGACCTGCCTCGAGAAGGAGCTTCGAAGTCCGAAGCAATACTATCGTGCCGCGCTCGACATATATCACAACGTCACGCATCAGTATCCAAAAGCCGAAATCTGGTTGATCGGACATAGTCTGGGTGGCGCCATAGCTTCTTTGGTGGCTCAGACATATGGACTACCTGCCGTCACGTTCCAGGCACCAGGGGAGAAACTTGCAGCAGGTCGGCTTGGTCTGCCCATTGTCCCCAAAATCTATTCAGGAACCCAGAACAATTCACATGCAGGATTCGCAAAAAACATCTGGGCATTCGGCCACACAGCGGATCCCATCTACATGGGAACGTGTGGTGGCATAACAAGTCTTTGCTGGAGTGGCGGCTATGCCATGGAGACCCATTGTCATTCGGGTCTTGAGTGTGTATACGATGTCGTATCAGATTTCGGCTGGCGGCAGGGTGTCAATACACACCGAATCATAAATGTCATCAATGACGTCTTGCTAAAGTATAATGCTACGCCGAAAGCCGAGCGTACAGACGACTGTGTCGATTGCTTCAATTGGCAGGATGTTGATCCCTCTAGTGAAGGTATCTCATAGTGCCGAGCCAAGTCCTTCTCGGACCATTTTTGTATATATTCAATCAGTAGTAGATATCACACGGAAGCGCTAGGCTTGGGTTGTAGGCAAGGTTGAGCAGATTTAACCAGAAGGACTGTGTACAAGTCAGCCCGAGCTCTGCGTGCTTGTGACATCGTGATGCCCTCGGTATCTGAGAGATAAGACAGGCTCCACATTCGTCTGGCACAGAAAGCCGCGACTCGTCTATGATGCTCCTGCCGCCTCGCACTGAATGCATTGAGACTTGAGCGACTCGTTCAGCTGAACACTCACCTGGTCTTCCAAGAGTCAGGTGTCAGGATATAGCTCCGTCGAAATTCGCAAGGCCGTGCAGAGCAGCGACAAGTGAAAACAACAATAGGCCAGCTTGCGCCACTGCTGTGACATATGTGCTTGTGAGCAGTGCGCAACGAGACACGTCAGATAGATGCCACAGATCAAGAGGTTTATGGCATAAGAGGCCTCTCGAAGACGGATTTCGTCAGCTTACGCATTTTTGACCTGACTTGAACGGAAGCGACCATACATGGACAAGGTCAATCGATATTTTAGGTATCTGTACGATCCAGAGCCGATGAATGAGTCTGAGGAACCCATCATCTGTCTTGCAAAGACATATATCAGCAGCAGACCCGACGACCCCCAGACTGTGGCTTCTCAAGTATGGCCGGAAGAGTTTTTACGAGACCACGAATCCAGGTTCTGGTTCACATACCGCACAGGATTCGAAAAGATCATGAAAGAATGCAGCACGAGTCCCCTCACTTCAAAGTTCAGTCCTGATGGTTTCACAGCGGATACTGGTTTTGGATGTATGATCAGATCTGCACAGACACTCTTGGCCAATGCCATTTCGATATTGAAGCTCGGGCGAGACTGGCGACGAGGTCTACAGCAAGATGTTGAGGGTCATATCCTTCGCCTCTTTGCTGATGATGCTGGTGCTCCGTATTCCATTCACAAGTTTATCGCTCATGGTGCCTCTGCATGCGACAAACCAGCGGGGCAATGGTTTGGACCCAACGCTGCGTCGCTCTGCATTAGTGCTCTGACCGCCCACGACGAAGACTCCGAACTCCGTGTCTATGTCGCGTCTGAACAAGGTGGTACGATCTACGAAGACGCTATTCTCGAGCTGTCCGAGACTGCGCAGGGATTCTCACCTCTGCTCATCTTGATCCCACAGCGACTGGGACACGAAAGAATCAATCCGAAATACCATGAATCATTGATGGCTCTCTTTGATATGCCGCAATTCATGGGGATTGCGGGAGGTCGTCCGAGTTCTGCTCATTATTTCTTTGCGAGACAAGGAGAGAAGGTCTTCTTCCTTGATCCGCACTTCCCACGACCCAGCCTCCCATTATACAAAGATCTTGCAAGATACTCCAACGACGACTTTGATAGCGTTCACACGCGTCGGGTCAGACGAATGCCGCTTGCGGATCTAGATCCGTCAATGCTGATTGGCTTTTTAATTCGCGGCAAGGATGACTGGTTCACATGGAAGAAGGCGATGACAGAAAGTCAGGGCAAAATGAAGATTGCAAGCATCGCAGAAAGTAGACCGACATTTATCAATTCCGAGAGTGAGGAGGATTCTCATGACTCGATCATCTTTCCGGAGGACGAAGGACTGCAATGATGAAAGCTTTCTAGCTTGTCTACAGAGTCAGGGAACTAGTAAAGTTGTCTTTCTCTAACCATTCCCATTCCACCAGAACGACTGACTATTTATGCCAGCATGTATCAAGGACATACAACGTCGTCAATGTCAGTGCTCGTGAGCGCAACAAGAGTCCCTTGCTTACGCGGCAGACATGTGTTTATGACGTGGACTGACCTGTGTGGTAATGGAGCACAAATGATCCATTCGAGCCGCCTGATGTTCAATCGGTCGTTTTAATTCAGGTCGTCTAAATTCGGTCCGAGCGCTCTGGAGATAATACATAGCACTGCACAATGTTTATATCATCTGAAAGAGCAGATTCGCTGAAAGTGAGCTTTGACCTTTGTTTAATCTCGCAGAGTCAAATGTGGCAGAGTAAAAAGCCTTGATGAGCCATGACACGCCATAGTTTTGTGGAATAACTTCCCATGAAAGGCCCCACGAATACTTTTGGTGACGTTTTCTTCTTTGTTACGACGACAACTCCTTATGACAACGGCATTTCATTGTCTGACGATCGCCGTTCTAGAGATTTACTGGTCGCCAAGTACGATCGGCCAGTCTCTCACTTTTAGATGAACGACATTGGACATATCGGCATGATGTTACGAAGCACATATATCAGCTGGCCTGATGAGTGTCACCTCCGACATCTATGACTGGCGATCCAGCAGTTTCGAGTATCCTCCTCTGCCTGGAAAGAAAATAGCATCTGCAGCAATAGTCGTAGACTCTACAAGACAACCCCGTCAACCATCGCCGTATCTACAGTTGGGAGCACGGCTCTCACATGTCTGGCTCAACCATGGCACACTCTTCACACTTTTGATTCTTGCTCGACTTTTGTTTGCTACTCGAGGTCTGCATAGAGATCTATCGAATGGACAAGCGAATGTTGACGTTGCCTGCCGAGAGTTACAAAGCGCAGCTTCAAACGCAGTCTCCATGCCTCACTATTTGGCTCAAGGCACGAACGCTCTGATACGACAATCCGTGGACGGATCTGTATCTGCTCTACGAATTCTTGTGGTGGATTTGTTGACGGCTGTGGAGGCTATCGTCTTGTTCTTCATCAACACATTCAAGTCGACCTACCTCTGTCTCTTGGAACTGGCCATATCTGGATCCTTAGACGCCGTGGTGGATGCAGTCGAGACTATCACGACATATGTAAACACTACACTCGTGGAGATTTCAGGCCAGATCACTTCTGGCATAGTCGACGCCAACAAGCTGATTAATGATTCCGCTGGAGTCTTTGAGAAGGTTGCAAAGTTTCTCGGGGAAAAGGTGGACATTCCAAAGATCGATATTCCACAAGTTGCACAGCTCAAAAACCTGCATGTTCCCAGTTCCTTCGATGTCGACTTGCAAGCCATCAAGGACAATCTTAACCTGGATGCGGTACAGAATACTACTGATGCCATCATCAAATTGCCCTTTGAACAGCTCAAAGCCCTGCTCAACGGTACGCTGGCAAATTATACCTTTTCGGATCAGCTCTTGAGTGTTCCACCCCTGGAGCAGTTGATATTTTGCAGCAATGGATCTTTGGCAAAGACGTTCGTCGACGTGGAGGATACTGTCCTTCTTGTCTATCATGTCTGTCTCGCAATAATCCTCATTGTTGCTGTTCTTTTCATGGTTCCTTCTGCTTTCAAGGCGTGGTGGGAATGGAAGGCACTCTCTTCCGAAGCATCCCGGGCTGCGAAGATACTGCGTTCTGTACAACCCGCAGATTCGGTAGACCTTGTTCAAATAGCACTCCACCCGCTCCAAAATGCTCTTGGACTTGAGCTCGCGACAAAGTTCAAAAGTCAAAGGAACAAAAATCTTGCTAGATGGTATGTCTCATATGTTACGCATTCTCCGGCCTTCTTGGCCTTGCTACTTGCCACAGCTGGTCTTACAGCATGTGCTTTCCAAGAAATCATGGTATCCTCCCTACTTCGTGCATCCCCAAGTATTTCAAGTGACATTGGGGATGTATCACTTCTGGTCTACGACAAAATGCTCAACTCTTCTACCATCTGGGCGAATCACACAAATTCGGTGCTTTTAGCCACGCAAGAGAAGATGAATCACGATCTCCTGGGATGGGCGGGGACCTCGACAACCGCTGTGAACCAGACTCTCAATGTTTTCACCGATGAGCTGATCAAAGCTCTCAACAGCACTTTTGGCGGGACCGTGCTATATACACCGATACTCAAGGTCTTGGATTGTCTCATTCTGCTCAAGGTCAGAGGGATCGAAGATGGCTTGACTTGGGTACATGACAAGGCTCATCTGACACTACCAACAGTCCCAATTGACACGCTGGCAATAGGAGAGGGAAGTTCCAAGTCACTCTTTACAAAGGTTGGGGCCTCTACGGACCGGCAAGTGAAGGATGTCGTTGGCAAGATTGCGGCTGCCTGGAAAGTCTCCATCCGACAAGAGGCCACCTGTGCTGCTATGCTTGGCCTTGCTTGGTTGATGGTTGCCCTTGCAGGTCTGTGTCGATGCATTGTGGATTCGAGACGGGAGCCTTCCAGGACAGCATTCAGTTCATGCTTTGCAAAGGATTTGAAGGCTTGCATCTCCTTGCCTAGACGTACTTATGCCCACAGTAGCATGTCTGAAGAGACTCTGGAGTCCTCGACGATGGAAGAGGTGAAGCGGACCAAGAGTCCTTCACTGATCAATGGGATTGGGAATGTACCAGGTGGAGTTGTGCATGCCCTTGAGCGCAGTGAGGCTGCCGATGGACATGTCAGTAGATATGGGATACTACAGAGTTGAAATATGTCATCCATAATACCAGAATTTGGAGGGTCCAGAGTGAATTCCAATTTCCTTCTATCCACACCCTTCAAGAACGTTCCACGTGCATCTGTGCCACATCTCTCAAAGGTGGGAGGCGAGATTGAGTTGAGATGAGCTAATGAATGCAATCGCATATCCTCACCAAGTATACATCACCAAATCCAGAATTTGAGTCTGCCGAACCACACTCTCGAATACAACAGACGGTTTGGAAGCATGCTGAGACGTACACTCACCCGTCTGCAAATCCAAACGACGACTCGCTCCATGTCGGGCTTCAAACCACCGGCTCCAGCCCCGCCGTCGTTGAACCCGAGGGAGCAAAAAGAATGGCAGGAGCTGCAAAAGGCAGCGGAACAGAAAAACCAGCAGGTCTTCTTCCACCCGGACGTCAGGAGGACGCCGAGACCAGAGTTTGAGGGGGAGCGGAACCCGGTCACGGGGGAGTCGGGGGGTCCCAAGAACGATCCACTCAGACATGGCGATTATAGTTATGGTGGACGATGTACGGACTTTTGAGAGATCCTTTCGACCCATTCTTGCCCCGAGCTGCAAATGTTGCAACTCGCTGCAAGAGACATGATGTCGGTCTTCCCTGGTCCGATGAATGGGACAAACTAGATCATTGACGACGCAGTGGAAGAAAAGTTCTTGAAGGGCTCGAGTACTCTACTTTACTGCCCTTTTTCACAGAGTTGACAAATTCCGGAAAAACAAAAGAAAAGCATGTGGCACGATCATCATCCGACTCTCATCAGGCCTCGAGGAATGAATGATGGAAAAAGAAATTCGTCAATTTTCTTTGTATCTGGTCATGACAAAAACCATTGTAAGTGTAGCTCTTGTCAAAACACGAGGTGGCAATAGAAGGACTGGATCATGTCGCATCACCTCAGATGCTCAATCATTCTAGGCAAATGTGGATAGAATAGCGTCATCTGTGTAAAATGCAATCCTCATCTTGTGACGAAATCCTTGTCTGTGCACGATATCATCATCCACTTGCAAAAGCGTTCGTGTCAGCAGATTGCAATAGACCGGTGAAGTATCCCAATCCGATGGAGCAAAAATCACAATGGACCGTCCGTCGACACTTGTCCATGAGCTCCAATACTCCGCCAGCACGAGAGAAGCATTTGAAGGAGGGATTCCTCCGTCCATGGATGGTACAAGGACAAATATGCGCGCCTGCTTTGAGAGGAGTACGCGATATGTTTCGTGCAAAAATTCTTGCTAGCCTATTATGAGGAGATATTCTATTGGGTTAGGTTTTCCTTATGAATCGCAACAAGCGTAAGCACTAACTTTAGCATCGTGAATCTCCAGACCAGACATTTGCGTGGGGTTGTGTGAGAAGATTCGTCAAGCATGGGATTATATTGAATGTGGATGAAGGACATGAATCATTTTCAGAGAGAGGCAGGGGTTTCGACGGCAGGAGTCTTGGGGTACTCGCCAGGGACATGCTTGTCATTTGTCTGATTGCCCTTTGCTGCCGCCAAATCCTTCTCAAATGTCTCGCTGATGGTATTGAGGAGATTGTGGGCGTCGTTGGAAGGAGTGAGACTGCCTAAGGAGAGGGAGGATCCTCTCGAAGGTGGCTTACGGAAGGTATGTCGTTGATTGACGTTGAAAGCTGGACTGGCTGGAGAGGAAGTACCGTCTCCGAGATCCATGCTTGCCCCTCTACTTGGAGGTCGTCGTGCTCTAGCCTTCTCGCCCGTGGATGCCTGGTTCAGTTTAGAAGCAAGGGTATCTGCCGAGAGTGTATCCAAGGCAGAGTGATCAAACATACTCGGCTCGAGACTCTCCTGAGGAGTGGCGATGACAGAAGCACTGCGTGATCCCCTTCTCGACCCTACTTTGTATCGATCCTCGATCGACTGTGTGCCAATGCGGAGATGTGGAGCCACATCGTACGATTCGAGGGGCTCAGCAACAGTCTCGGGTGCCGGTGTCAAGAGAGATGCCTGCCTAGAGCGAGGGACACGGAATCGCTGGACGGCAGGATAAGGCGAGCTGATGTCATCGTGTGTGCCCATGGCCATGTGAGGATTTGGTTCCAAGTCTTTGTGTACGAGGGAGGCTGCGTCAGCACTCGAGTCGCCTCCTGTAGTCGCCATGATCTGATCGGAGAGCGACATCTTTCGTACTGGAGTCTTGGAGTGGCCTGTCGAGATAGGAGTCTGTGTGCCCGAATGGATCGAGGAGGACCGCTGTGGTTGCACGACAGAGACAGCATTCTTTGCTCTTGACTCACGACCGTAGGAAAAGTCGGTTGTCGGGAGAGCACCGGTCGTACCTGCTCCAGGAGCTGGAAAGTATGGCGAGACGTAGGCCTCCTCTCGAGGTTCTGGCGTTGTGGCCTCATTCAACTCCGTCATGCTAGGTAGCGGCAGATTGTTGAGATCTCCATACGTCGCAGTAGGTTTCCTCGAAGGCACTTTCGCAGGACGAGGCTTTCGACTTTGTGCCGCTTGTGGAGATCCTGGACTACCAGGTAGTTCTCGGAAAGCCAAGGAGGAGGACCTTCGCGGTCTGTAGTCCTGTCTTCCGTTCACGGAGCTGGTGCGTGAGACCGTGACATCTGCATCCGCAGGCTTGAAATCACGGTCGCCAATGAGTGTCGAGGGCGAGCCATGCTCACGATCGTAGTCGAGTTCTGCGTTGCCATCGAGTATCTCCGTCGTCAGGAAGTGTGCAGCGGATGAATGTTCTGAAGCCTGTCTAAGGTGCTCATCGTGTTCCGGGTAACTTGTCGGAGCGCTGACAACGACACCAGCCGGGGACCCGTAGGAGGTCGTTGCCAACCTGCCAGCCTCGACTGGCTTACTCTCATCGACAGTGTGCGCATGAAGACTTGCAATGACAGCCTGCAGTGGCGACGCAAAGCCGGTCGTGTCGAGTCGACCTGCAGCCGGTCGTCGCGTTGCGACTTGTGGCATAAGCACCGTCTCAGGCCCCTGGAAGGGAGCATGATCAATACTTTCTTGGTCAATTGTCAAAGCAGTATTTAGCTTATTTGTATCGAGTGAAGTGTTGTTGGTGGTCTCAGTGGGAGACTGGCTGGAGGCCTTGAATTGGAAAAGTGGGTCCGAGGCTCGACCGATGTACGTATACCAAGCAAGCAGATCCTGTCGACTCTTTGCCCGGAAAGTCCAGTCGTGCTGCTGATGGATGCCGGAACCAGCGTGCTTACCTCTGAGTACAAATCTGTGGACTGTATCTTCTTCCTTCGAGAGGCCGACAAATTCGCAGTCTGGGAGATGAAGAGACAGGGTAGGTTCAGTATCCTCTCGCAGGTCGTTGGACCCGAACTCATGAAGATATCGCGATGGTGTAATGAGATAGAATGACGTCTTGTAATTGTTTAAGATCTTGCTCTTCTTCTCTAGCCAACCGTCGAAGATTGGCGAGGTCGAGAGATGGTCCTTGCCAGGATAGGTTGTATTTTCGAGGGATCGCGACCTTGTACTTGGATCGATGAAGGACCCGTTGGCATACAGAGTCTTGGTGAAATGAGTCCATTCCGTCTCGAGATGGCCGGATGCGATGCTTTGTTCCACTTTTTGGGACATGACGGCGAGTTCGGCGGCTTCACGGGAGACGAGCTCGTTGTAATTTGCCAGGGCACGTCTTATGGTACTGACGACAATGTCCTCTAGTTGCTTTGCAGAATTCTCCAGGTTTTGTGTCGTCTCTCTCAGATAACTTTCCTCGCCTAGAGAATATCGCAGATGTTTACGAGCTAGGAGATCCACAAGAAACGGATCGCTGTTGAAATCCACAGCTCCATTTTTCGCCTCCCAATTGGTTATGGCCTCCTGCAAGCTGTTGAGTGCAGCTTGACTTCTATTCAGACCAGGAACGAGATCGTTCTTAAAATCTCCAGTCAACTTTCCGATGCTTTCAATCTGTTGCTTGAGAGCCACTGAGGCTTCTTCCAACTTCGGGATGATCTCGCCATCCAGAGCATGCAGGATATGATCAGAGTGCATCACCCGACCAGAAGACTGCTGATGCAGCAGGTTCCCGAGGCTCTGAACTGACCCGCCCTTTTCAAACAGATCATATTCGGAGAATGGTAGGGGCACTGAGTTGCTGATCTTCCGTAACTCCTTATTATGACTGGCTTCCGCATTGCTGATGGCTCGAAAGTAGGAAATCAGTTCACCCAACACTGCGTGCCAAGCTAAGTCCCGATTAGAGAATTCATTCCTCGTGCATGTCAAAGATGCAACTCACCACCGAATCTCTTCGCCACGGGTTCATTAGGAGCCTCCTTGTGAGGAACTCTGGTGCTCAGTATCGAGCCTGAATCCGTCATCACAGGCACACACACAATCGAACTGCTGCCTCTTACAAAATACAGACTGCTGGTGGACATAAGTCTAGCGAGAGAAGAGTCGGGCACGGCGAATGACGCAGGCTGCAGATCACTTCATTCTTCCTTCATCTCTGTCCGTGGTACACGTGACAGTCGTCGTCACCCTTCCTCGAGAGCTGAGACGTGATTGGGCAGAGGAAGGGGAAAGGGCCTGCGCTGCTGCATCATCGTCCAGAACGGGGGTGAGTCAACTGATTCCGTCTCCACCGACCAGCCTCTCTCACCTTCCTGGCACCCACCGTCCTCTCCCCAGTTCCACGCCAACCTTGCTTGTGTGTTGCGCAAGGCCACAAGGCCTACAAACAAGGGATCGATTGCACAGCTAGTGAGGAGATTCCCTTCAAGTCTCTGCAATGAAGTACAGCTTACTTTCCGGTCTCAGTACCGCCGTCCTCCTTGGGTCGTCCCAGGCCAAGTCTTTCAGCGCCCCTTTGAAGAAGGTACATCTCGATGAGAAGGTCAATACACTCGACTTTACGAGCGAGTTGAAGTACCTTGGTCAGAAATACCTCGGCGTCAGGCCAGAGCAGGCCGTTGCTCAGGTCGGCGCAGAGTCGCATGGTTACGACTCTCAGGGAGATGCCTCCCATGGTGTTCCTCTGACGAACTTTGCCAACGCCCAGTACTTTGCCGAAATCGGACTTGGCTCACCTCCTCAGACATTCAAGGTCATTCTCGACACTGGATCGTCCAATCTGTGGGTCCCGGGCAAGTCTTGCTCGAGCATTGCGTGCTTCTTGCACTCCAAATACGATTCTTCAGCCTCGTCTACTTACAAGGCCAACGGAACAGACTTTGAAATCCGTTATGGTTCAGGCGAGCTCTCTGGATTCATCTCACAGGACACTCTGACCATCGGAGACCTTACCGTGAAGCACCAAGACTTTGCCGAGGCAACGAACGAACCAGGTCTCGCGTTTGCCTTTGGTCGATTCGATGGCATTCTTGGCCTTGGATATGACACCATCTCAGTTGATCGTGTCGTCCCTCCATTCTACAACATGCTCGATCAGCTCGATGAGCCAATCTTCGCTTTCGCTCTAGGTGATGGCACCGAGGGCGCTGATGGCGGCGAGATCACCTTTGGAAGCACGAACGAGGATCGATACAAGGGCAAGGTCACCTGGTTGCCCATCAGACGTAAGGGATACTGGGAGGTCAACCTCGACTCCTTCACCTTTGGCAAGGAGACGCTCGAACTGGAAGACACTGGTGCCGCAATCGACACTGGTACCTCCCTCATCGCCTGTCCCTCAGACATTGCCGAACTCCTCAACAAGGAGATTGGAGCCAAGAAGTCTTGGAATGGTCAGTATCAGGTGGATTGTGCCGCAATCGAGACCTTGCCATACATTGTCTTCACCTTTTCGGGCCAGAAGTTTGAGCTTGCGGCATCAGACTACATCCTGAACCTGCAGGGGACCTGCATCTCCGCCTTTACCGGCCTGGACATTCCTCCACCCCTTGGACCAATCTGGATCATCGGAGATGCATTCCTGCGTAGATACTACAGCATCTACGACCTCGGAAAGGACCGAGTTGGTCTGGCCAATTCTGTCTAATGAGTCCAGGAGTTCTTCTTGTTTCATGGTGTTTTGTGATCACAACTCGAAGATAGCACGATCAAGACCCCTTCATAGCACGAATCCTCGCAAGTTTATGAGTTTCCGGTACTTTTGGTAGTATAACATTTTTCATGACTGTGGTGTCAAGTCCTCAGAATGATGCATCGCGCTTTGTCGTCTTTGTGCATGTCCTGTTTCTTTCCATATCAAGGATGAGGCTATTCCTACTTCCGTACACGATGAGGAGGCACAAAACAACGCAAAAAGGTGAAACGAGAAGGAGAAGAAGAAGAAGTGTAGTACGCAATCATGCTTTCGACTGGAAATCTACGAAGAATTTCGAAGGAATCTCTAATCTAGTTGGATGAAGCCATGAAGGTAAGACCACTATAGTTGATTAGCTCAAGACTCAAATAATAAGACCGCCGCTCATGTCTGTCCACATGTGACATGCAGAGATGAAAGAGCAGAAGGCAAAAAGACAGGGAACATACCATTTTCCGCAGTTCTGTCGGTCTTTGTGGGTAGCCATGAAGACTCCAGCACCACAAGATGGAGCAGGACATTCTCGTCTGAGTCTCTGGATCTTTCCATCACCGTCGACCTTGTAGTACTTGAGCACGGCCATCTTGACCTTCTTTCGCTTGTGCTTGATCTTCTTCGGGGTCGTGTAGGTCTTCTTCTTTCTCTTCTTGGCTCCTCCGAGCAATCGGAAGACCAACTGGATGCTGGAAGCAGACTGGATGCCATAGTCTCCGAGAACGGCAGAGTCGTCCAATTGCTGACCGGCAAAGATCAATCGCTGAGAATCGATCGGACAACCTGCCTTTTGGGCGATCGCCGACTTTGTCGCAAGGACGGAGGAAGTCTCCGCCACATCGACCGTGAAGGTACTGTCTCCTCTGATGAACAACTGCATGATGTTGATCCGATGAGCTTTCCTAGACAAAAGTTCCTAACCTTTGTCGTCCTAAAAAAGCTTGGTGTAGTGAAGGAACAAGGGGAGGGACGGGATTTTTGAGGCGAGTGTGAGGGAGTTCATACAAAATTTTGCGAGCAGCAGTCTAAGGCGATTTGACCCTATCTTAGGGGACTCGCAAACCCCAACTCGATCTCCCTCTTCCTGTCACGGGCAGAACTCCTGTTCGGGGATGCTGCAATCCATCTCAACTGCACAATGCCATGGACAAACAACCGATCACACACTCATCTCTGCAGCTCGAATCTCTCAGAAAGTGATTCGCATGTTTTGCTAATTCCTGCCTAGTGTAAACTTGTTCTTTCGCTTCTCCTCCTGGAGGGGAATGCCGCGCTCCCACTTGGCCTTCTTGTCCTCAATCTCCAACCTCTGTTTTTCGAGATTCTCCTTCATTTCCTTGTGCCTTGCATAGAGCTCTTCTTCGGATTGCTTCAATTTCGTCTCCTTCTCCTGTACTTTTTGCTGGAACACAAGTCGCATCTCACTCTCCATTTTGGCAAGTTTAGCCTCATGCAGAATGCGCTCTTCTTCCAATTTCACCTGGGGTGAAATCTCTTTGAAGACTGAATGATCCTGGGAGACACCCAGTTGAGTCAATTTCTCAGAGCGGTAGTTCTCATAGAGAACATTCTTTGTATGATCCTTGAGCTCTTCCATATGAGTCTTGACCAGCATCTGACGGAGTTTAGGGAAGTCGCAGTGTTCTTCATTGTCGACCTCAAGACAGCCCCAAGGATATGATCTCCCCCGAACTGTCTGACCCATGCTGTTCTGTACATAGCTGTTCGAGCCAACTACAGCGAATGGAATCTTGCTCATGATTTCTTGGTGCTCTTGTACTGTCTCCTCATCATCGAGCTCGTACTCAGGGGCTCTGAAGATCTGAATCCTGTGGAAATTGATATCAGCCATGACGCGCGCCTTAAAGTCGAGGGTTTCCTGCTCGGTAAGAGTGTCTGCCTTGGCAATCACGGGAATGAGATTGACGCGATGGTGTAAACGTCGCATGAACTCAATCTCTATCGGTTTCAGCGAGTGACCGGTGGGATCTATAAAGAAAATGCAAGCATGAATGCGTTCATCCTTGATACTGGCCCGGTAGGCACTATTTTCTGCCTCAAGAAAGGAATCATATCCCTTTTCAATCCTATCGAGAATAGGTCTCCAGGAATCTTCGTTGTTAATGAAGTCGCCAAAGCCTGGTGTGTCTACCACGGTGAGTTCCAGGTTTACTCCGTCCTCATGAATATTGACAGTCATGCTCTTCGTGGCTACTGTTTTCTCCAATCTTTCTGAGCCCAGCACATATTCCTTCGCACCATACGTGGAGTTATTTAGCAAGGTGTTGACCATTGTCGATTTTCCTAGACCGGACTCTCCGACCACCATAATGGTGAACTGAAAGCCTTTTCGAACTGACCGGCGGTGCCATTGATTTGGGAGATTTGCGAAGCCCACGAATCCGGTAAGCTTACGTTTGATCACATTATTTACAGGCAAAGTAACAGGGACGGGTGGAGGAACAGCAGGTCTGAACTCTTCTTTGGTGGGTGTCTGAGCGACCTGCAGAAATCAGGACTGACCAACAATTTAGCGTGTTGCGCAACTTACGAATGTACTTGAAGGACTAGCTAGTATCGGCTCTTTCTCATGTGGAAGAAAGTTTTCGCGCTGGGCGATAGGTGTAGCCGGCGTATACTCTGCCTCTTGCAAGCTCTCGGCTGGGCATCCATTAGTCAAGCTCTCGTGTGACATATTATGTAGCTCACTAGACATTTGTCGATCTCCTCAAAAGATGAACTTGTTCGTCACCAAGAGACCTCTAGATCCAAGTGAGACACGACCAAGGGAGATGATGGATCGTGTAGATGGACTCCAGGTATGTGTCTTATCTGGGACGTGCAGACCACGTCCTGCTTTTGCAGGGAGGTGGTGTACAGTATGGAGCCAACGCGATGCCGCTAAATATTGATCATCAGCAACCTTGAGGGAGAAGCTGAGCTTCATCCACGGCAGAGAGCACTCACTCACCATTCAGCGATCGATCAGTGCCATTTCGCGTCTTGGGCGTGCTGCAATCACGTGTGCCAAGTGATTCTGGAAACTTGCACGGGAGCTCGTCTAGATTTTCGTTCAGCCTTGTCTGATAAATCGTTATTGTGCTAAGAGTGCCGGCCGTGGTGTCTTGCATGGAGTCTCTCGAATTCGGCTCGTAAATGTGACCGTGGGCACGTCTGACAATCAGGTTTCAAGTTGCAACAAAGTTCTGCAGCACTAAATATCATTACTGCTTCTCGGACGAGACGACAGAGAAGTTCAAATTAGGAAACCATGGGTGACCGTGCACAGTATTTCTTGGAGCAGAGCGTGCCGGAGCTTCTTGACCTTCAGGAGAAGAAGATCTTCACTCCATTGGAGATCAAAGCCATCACCCGAAAACGAACAACTTTCGAGCACGCCTTGACGAGGAAAATTGTACGCAAGGCAGACTTTTTGCGATATGCAGAGTACGAAATCAACCTGGAAGCTCTTCGCATGCAGAGAGTGAAGCGTATGCAGATCAAGGGCAAAAAGTCTATATCCGATTGGGCTGGCCCCCGACGTATCTTTTTCATATTTGAACGAGCTACGAAAAGATTTCATGGTGATGTTTCATTGTGGTTGCAATACATCGATTATGCCAAGCAACAAAAGTCCAACAAGATTTTGGGAAAGACGTTCACAACCGCTCTTCAGTACCATCCGACCAATCCACGTTTGTGGTCATTGACCGCGGAGCACGAGCTGCACTGGAATGGCAACATGTCTGCGGCGCGTACGCTGATGCAGCGTGGATTGCGACTCAATACGGATGCTGCACAACTGTGGCTTGATTATTTCAAGCTGGAGCTGTATTTTCTCAGCAAAGTCTATGCCAGGAGACAGGTGCTGGGGATAGATCAGAAAGGGTCCGTAGCTGAGGAGGCCCTAATCGAGGGTCTCGAGGAATCTGGTGCCGCCAATCTGGTACAGGTGACAGACTTGCCAGAAGTGAGCGATTCTGAAGATCGCCGATCGCAGGAAGCTCTGCTCAAAGATATCGAGCTATCCACGCTGGCTACGGCTTCGGACAATCCAGCTCTACAAGGAGCCATTCCGATGGCCATTCTACAAGCTGCCGTAAAATCGATGCCAAATAAGCTCGATATGTTGCTGGACTTTTATGAAATTATGTCTGGCTACAAGGATCTACCCTTCAGAAACACCTTTCTCGAGCGAATCTTTGGGCTCTTGTCTTCTGACGAGCTCAAACATAAACCACAATCTTGCTTCTTACGAACCATCTTGCCTTTGACGGTGCAAGGACAAGACGTCATGGACTCCACATTCCCGCCAGCATTCAAGCAGACTTTGGCACTATATCAGTCCGCTGTTCAGGAAACTGACTCTATTGCAGACTTAGTAGGCCTCTGGACTCATTACCTTTCTTCTTCCTTCTTGGTCGTCCCCGATCTCGATGACAATCTGCGCAAGGCCATTATAAAGGTCGTGAGGGCAGCATATCATTCATGTGAGCTGACGAAGCCTTTGTATGGTGCGTGGATCAAGTTTGAGCGGGCATATGGTCAGGAGGAAGACCTGGCAGCTGTTTTGCATGAAGCACAAACAAAGTATCCCGAGCATGAGCATTTCTGAAATTTGTTGGCGATACATGATTCTCATCAATGCATAGCAATGGCATAGCGACATAATAGTAGAGGATGTAAGCACTCGAACGGCATCAAAATGAAATCATGTAAATGATCTGTCCATATATTTTGAGATTGTCGTTTGGCATTGATTCAGAAGATGCGACTCTCAGCCAGTCACTCACATCAGTCGTTCATAGTTTATTGTGCATTCGACATCGTGACCATGAGGGAGGAGCCGCTTCTCCTTCGGAAACTTCTGGGGCATTGGCGCCTTCCTCCACCTGACTGTCGTCATTCCCCGTTGCCCGAGTTAGGGAAAGGGGTAGTGCTTGTCCCCCATCTCTACCAGAAGAAAAAGACCTATAAGCGCCGTTCATCCCTACAACTCCCCATCTCTCTTCTTCAAGAAAGACGGATTCCACAAATCCTCAATCATAGGGTCATTCTTCTCCAAAGCTTCCTCGCCTGAACAAATGGCTGCAGTCAAGCAGCTCGTCGAAAAGGCCATTGCCGAGAACGTAATTGCTCCTCCTTCCAATTTCTCTTCCTCCCGACTTTTCGGGTTTTGGAGCCGCTAGGCACGGATCGCTGACCAGATTCTAGGCGGTCGCAGTGTTTAGTAAATCCTACTGTCCATACTGCAAGCAGACAAAAGACACCCTGTCGCAGTTTCTGAAAGAGTACTACCTCATCGAACTCGACCAGGACGAGAACGGGGCTGCGATCCAGAAGTACCTCGCCGAGAAGACTGGGCAGAGTACCGTGCCAAACGTCTTTATCAAGCAACAACACATTGGCGGAAACTCGGATCTCTCCAGTCTCAAGTCTTCGGGCAAACTCAAGTCGCTCTTGGCTTAGATGGATCTAACGGGAAATTTACTCGTATCATGTTCTTTAATCGCTTTCGGCTTTAGGAGGTGTCTGATAGAGATTTATACATCACGTTACCATTCTCATCGTTTCACACTCTTGCTCTTTGTCCACTTTACGCATACAATTGTTCTGTATCTTTATATAGACTGCAAATTATTGATTCCTACAAAGATGGCCAGTACTCTCGCCGTCTTTGTAGGAATTAGATAAAGAGCGGGAGAATGGTTGAAAGAACGTCTGATTTGATAAGGAGAACTGGGAAAAACTAGCTACTAAGCGCATCGGAGACACTACAAAAGACTGCATACATTCGTTTCCTCATTAGATCACACTACCATTGCCCCGTCCGAGTCGAGCAAACTCTTTTGTTTGGGTGAGATCAGTAAAAGTAAGGTTGATCTTCACCTTCGGATGGAAATTGACTGGAATTGGTCATGGCAGGACTGATCAGGTTCATGTTGAGGTAAAAATCATTCTCTGGGGAGAGTGGCGCGGGTACGGCGTATCGGGGATTCGGTGCACCGTACTGGAGAGCCAGGTGCATGCCAAGAGCTTCCTGACTACTTCTGGGCTGACTCTGCCCTGGACTCGTCAATTGTAGATGTTGTTGTTGTTGTTGCGGTGATTGTCGGTGCTGTCGTGGTCTGCTTGGCTTCACGTCAAGCTGGTATTCGCCGACGAGAGGCGGTCCATGATGAGAAGGCGACCCATTCGGCGCGACTTGCTGTTGTCCGTGATGATGGGTAGCGGAGATCATGACGGAAGGACGTTGCTGAGAGCCGATGGCCTGACGTGGTTGACTGTATTGGTAGTGTTCCGGCTCGGGCGAAACGGAACCAGAATCGGAGGTCGCAATGGAAGCACTACCCTCCATGTCCGACTCGGCACTTGAGGAGGAACCTCCGGAGCGATTGACGTGGTTCTGTCCCCTCATGTGAGGCACGAGAGTCTGTGATTTGTCTGCACCCCCGACACAAATCTTCCTCTGCCGATGACGGTTGAGGGCATCCATGCGAGAGAAGCCTTTGCCACATCCACAGACAAAGTCCTTTCCCGTGCCATGGATCCGTGCATGACGGACGAGATCGTGACGTCTGACGAACCCGGCAGCGCAGACATTGCATCGGAAGGGTCGATCTGCGAGATGGGTCTGGATGTGTGACTGGATGTTGTACTTTCTGCCGAATCTGCGCATACATCCACCATAGAGGCAGACATACTTGCCATCGGTAGGGTCGGGCCCGGTCATCAGACTGGACATTGTCTCTGCCGGTATCTGTGTCCGACGTGCCTTACCGGAGGGAATCTTGTCGTTGTATGTATGTGTATGGGCATCCTCATCGACCGTCGTCACCTGCCAGGAAAAGTGAGGGGAAGTCGGAGGGCTGGGTAGAGCGGGATGCTGCTGATACATGTATTGCGTGTCATAGAAGGACGAGTAGGACGAACCAGCATCCATGTAGAGCGATGAATTCATCACGTCTTGTAAGTTTTATTTTCCAAGTTTTAGCGAAATCAAGAGACGAGAGATGCTGCCAGAGCACGACCGTCTGTTTGTAAAAAGAGTGGTAGACCTTTCGGATTTCGTTACAGGTCCAGCCTGGTCGACAAAAGGATGGTCAATTTTCACAGTCTTGGCGAAAGGGCGATGGGAGGATGAAGAATAAGGCCGACGGCCGTTGCAAGATGAGAAGTGGAGTGTCTATGCATCGCACCTGGCAACGGTCAATCTCATGTGACGCAAACACTTTTTTTTGTGTATATCACATTCCTCATCCATGCGACCATCCTGTCCGTTGCCGCCCACCCAAAAGGTCATGAATCCCGACTGAGTTTCCTCGTGGTACCTTCCAAGACTGTTTGAGCCGATTCATTCCGATATAAGATGCACCTCTGCCTTCTGAGCTGACCGATACATGACTATGGAGAGTGCAAGCATATCGACAACGACACCACAACAGAGGTTCAACCTCGTCGGTGTCGTGAGGACTGACGATGATTGGCTGGGGAGTTGACCGTTCGGCCGGAGATGAAAGTTGGCTTCAGTAATACCTCATCTGATTGGCTGTGATGTGGTGCTCTCCATCAGAGTTGGGAATGTCTCCGGAGTGAAGGAAACGAGAGATCGACTGGCTGCTCCTGAACGAGGGGAGCGACTCACACTAGTAGACTGAATGCCCTCCGATGCACACGTGAGCACTTACTCGGAGGATCCCCAGCCAGCGGGCTCCGGTCACGCGATATAGCCTTGCCCAGCACAGGCAGCTGCAGGGAAGTGATCAGGAGAGTGATCATTGGTCTGCTTCCATCACTGGCATTCTCATTCGATCACTTCTGCATCCTCTGCTGGAACTGATCTGATTTGATCATCCACTCTGATCACTCTTAGCGACTGATCTGCTGAGCCGGGCAAGGAAGCGGCGCTCTGCAACCTCCGCAGGGCCGAGCTTACAAATGGTGGGCCTGCCTCTGATGGGCGGCCGAGAAGGGGAAACCCACTCTCAAGCAGCTTCCGCGTGTTTTATCGAAAAACTCGATGCGCGCCGCTCCTGCACGAGAGTCAGGGGGAGAACTCTGAATTCGCCCAGTGTCTCTCGACAACAGAGATCTGGCCTGCCTCTTTTCGTCTTTTGTTCTCTTGAGACACAAAGCTTTCATCGAGGTTCTTGCGAGGTAGCTCAGAGGTGTTGCTGGGTAATTTGAAATCGCGAGTCTGGAAGTAGAGGACGTGGAGCTGGTTTAGAGAGAGGTTCTGTGCTGCATTCAGCGTAAATAGAAGGGCATGCCCATCTCAAGCATCAAGAGACTCTTCCTGAGGATACGTGCGAGCGCTAGGGATGCTTCAGAGTTGACGACAATCTCCTTCTCCTTCCGTCCCAAGGATACTCTTCAGGCTCTCAAGTCGCATAACTGGATCAAGAGGGATCTGCAATGGGCATTCTTGGTCTTCCTCTTGGGTTTTGCATTCACGATAGCGGAAGCGCCTGTATTCCTGAAACTCATCTTCATCTCTCTTCTCGCGGCAGTCTTGGTCATCCCGATCACTTCTCAATTCTTCCTTCCGTTTCTCCCTGTTGCGACCTGGCTGATTTTCTTCTTCTCCTGCAGGTATGATCACGAGAAAGTCGGTCTTCTACTGAGTAGGATGTGCTAATATGATAGATTCATCCCAGCTAGCTTCCGACCCCCAATCTCCGTCAGAGTCCTTCCTGCGCTCGAGAATATCCTCTATGGTGCCAACATATCAAACATCCTGGCGAAGCACACCAATTCTGTGCTGGATGTTCTGGGCTGGTTGCCCTACGGTGTCATCCACTTTGGCGCTCCAGTAGTGTGCTCCATCATCATGTTCTTCTTCGCACCCCCAGAAACGGTTCCCATCTTTGCCATGAGTTTTGGATACATGAACATCATCGGCGTCATCATACAGATCCTCTTCCCTTGTTCGCCTCCTTGGTACGAGAACTTGTACGGACTGGCACCCGCAAACTATGGCATGCCAGGCTCTCCCGGTGGTCTGGCTCGCATCGACAAACTCTTTGGCGGAGACACATACACCTCAAATTTTACAGCTTCACCTATGGTCTTTGGTGCTTTCCCATCGCTGCACTCTGGGTCAGCCACTATCGAGGCCATGTTTTTGGCGCACTGCTTTCCCAAGCTCAAGCCATTCGTCTATGCATATGTTTTATGGATCTGGTGGTCCACAATGTATCTCACCCATCACTACTTTGTGGACCTCATCGGTGGGTCCATCTTGGCTGCCTCTGTCTTCTATTTCGCCCAGAGACATCATCTGCCACAGATTCAGCCAGGCAAGCTCCTGAGGTGGGATTACCAGTACATCGTCAGAGGAGACACCACCGAGACCATCAACAACAAGGGAGAATTTTCACGATTGCCCGCCATCGATACAGATCTCGAACTCGGTGCCGACCTCGATTGGGCCATCGGTTCCAGTTCCTCCCTGAGCTCTGGAACCACGACACCGGTCACCGAGAACTCATCCGTCGGCTTTGCGTCCGAGGCACTGCGGGCGCATGATGAAGACATTGACGATGTCGTTCGTCAATTGCCGCCGCCCAGAATCCGTTCTCCTGCAAGACAGACACCGCAAAAAGCCGTGTTTCCAAAGAAGATCAAGAAGCAGGCAATCGCATAGAAGATCATTGAAAGGGTGTATACATCTTGGGCTCGGGGCGTTTTTTTGAAGGGCGGCGACTGAGTGATTGAGGTTCAAGTAGCGACGGTTGTCTCGTAATACTCATTCTTTTTGTGCATGGATAAATGGTCATAGACGAGGAGAGCATCACAAGTCTTCAAATTTGACTTCTTAACTTCATGTTCCCCTTTGTCATACAGAAGGAAATCTCATAATACATTAATTATCCCTACTGAACCCGAACCGGAACCCCCCCTTTTTGGGGACCAGAGCACGTCCTCATACCAACCTTTTTCCATGACTTCTTATGCAAATCTACAAATTTCCTTCGGGCCTTGTAATCACACCACTCCCCAATTACCCCCTGCGTCGCGTCTTTCCCTTTTGAGAGTGTGCCATCAACGTCATTGCGCTCGCGTCTGCAAAATCAAAAAAGTTTTCGAGGGGGTGATCATGCTGGGATCACTGTTCCAACTGTAACTCCAATTCATTTGCGAACTCGTCCAGTCCGTTCTCGGATCCTCCCTCCTCCTCCTCTTCTTCTTCTTCTTCTTCAGTCGCGGGTTGCGGCGCCGTCGAGGTCCCCTGCCGGCTCGAGTCTGCGAGTTCATCCGATCCGGCGCCGTCAGTCTTTCCTGTCGACTCGAATGGCGAGCTCTGGTCGGCATCTGTACGGTGGGAAGGAGATGACTGCTGCTGCTGCTGCTCTTCTTGATCAGAAGAGGAGTTGGAACCGGCTCGAAAGACCGAGTTGGCGAGTCCTGATCTCCGCTGTCTCGCCATATTTCGTCTCTTGGACAGCGGACTCTGGAGTAGGAGATGCTCGTCGAGGTTAAGTTCCGTGTCGCTCGTGGTATCCTGAGATCTCATGCGTTTATGTCGCGTCAATTTCCGGTCCCGGTCGGTGGTTGTCGACCCGACGGAGGAATCAGAGTCATTGTCGGATGCTTCCGTCGTGGCATCGTCTGAAATGTCCCCCAGAAAATCCTGAATTTCACCCTCCATGTCGTTCCAATCCATGGTCTTTGAGGCTTCGTCAATTAGGCGATCTGTTGCGCCGTTGTCCGTCACGATCGATTCAGTGTCAGAGTGGCCGTCATCTGTGCCTCCCGTTGCCGGCTGGTCTACCGGCCTGGGCACATGTGGAGCATTCCTGTCGACTTGATATTCAGTCTCATCCAACCTTTCGAAGTTCGAGGTACAGTCTGTCAGCCACTTGATGTACACGACCTTGATCCACGGGTGTGTCTTGTAAACCTTGGCCTTTTCCGTCATGTTTGACATCGTGATGTCTGGGCCGACAATGACATGTGTCGGCTTCTCTTTGCTACGAGTGTCAAGCACACGGGCGCCAAACTGAACGGCCAGCTGGCCCTGCCATTCACGTCGAGGATCTCGATCACTTCGCATGAGTCCGCTGAAGAGGATGGAGACACCTTGCAAGACGACTCGCTTCATCTCCGGCAATATAGTCTTGACATCTGCTATCGCACTCTTCGATCGCCGCCGAGGTTTCATCTTCTTGAGCATTGCGAGATTGCGATCCTTGGTCACCTCCCCTATTTTTGAATTGTAAGTCTGATAGAACAGTTCATGTAATCTCCTCAAAGTCTTCTCCAATCGGATAAGCTCCACATCATCATTGTTCAGAAGGCTTTGGCCATTGCTGACAGGCTCATCTGGCGAAAGTAAAGCCTCTTGCTGCCTCGCGAGCGGGCGACCTTCCACTTGCGCCTCAAGGGTTGCAGTCTGTGCGTCGGCTTGGGCAGCTAAAAGGACAGGGTCTTCCACGATCGTGTTTGACACGAGCGAGTCAGGCGATTCCGAAAGACTGGTGCCAGTTGTAGGATGCTGCGGCGTATTTGCGCTGCTGGCTATGACGTTGGGCTTGTCATTGAGCCTTGGAAGGAAGCTACTATTGATGTCGCCAATTCCAACGAAGAATTCGAAAGGATTGACCTTGATCAGATTAGGCGACCATTGCCAGACATCGCCACGGTCGTCTATGATGACCACCATATTTGTTTCCACAGGAAACAGTCTCTGTACACTTTTCTGAGTATTGCTTCCGTTTTCGTCTCGACTCAAAATCCTTGAGCCAAAGAGCTTTCCGTCAGGATCGATCACGGCAGCAATCTGCTTTGCGTACGGTTTCGTGCCCATGGTATATATATGCATTTCGTATCGCTTGGAAACTGCAGCAAAGAATTGAGCAAGCCCCGGCCGTGGTTTTACGTAGTAGATTGGTGCATGTGGACCCTCTTCGAGGATTCGGAAGGACTTCACATCCTGCAGGAAGGGAAAGTTGGGATTGTTCTCGTCCTTGAGCCACTCACCTACTGTAGGATCTACGGTAGTCTGTATGACACACTGATCAAGATCAACAATGAGTGACAACTTCGAGGTCTGTACGAGCCGTTTGGTCGTCTCGCGCTCCAGTCTAGCGGCTTCGCCATAGGAGACCGTCAAACCTAGTGTGTCGTGAGACATGGCCACGGTAGCTCGTGCAGCGTCCGTGTTGCCCAGATAATCTCCGCGCGTGAGGTCTTTTCCACAGTTCGCACACATTCCGGCATACTGGACTTCATGACTACAAGGTTCGACTACGGAGAAGAGATTTGTGCTATCACAAGTGGTCAGCCAAAGGATATCTTTCATAAGAAATTCTGCCACGACATACCTCGAGTCCGTAATGATGCTACCTTCTCGAATGAACCATGTACAGTTCGTGCCGTCCACTGGGCTATCGAATGTCTCGACAAAAATTCTGGGAACCTGTCTGTCCTCGCCATCATCTTGGCTCTCAATCGCATTCCCCGTGAACTTGAACGTAAAGACCGGCTGAAACTTATGGATCTCGCTCCCAGCATCCAGATCGATCGAAACGACTGTCAGGGGATACCTGAGTGCATCATGACCCGTGATGATCCTAGGCTCTCCTTGACTCATGCGATGCTCTCAATCAGAAATGTTCCATAAGATGAGTCGTCGAGTGCGATGCTATTGACACAAGAAGATGTAGAGGGCCAAGTGTTTTGTTGCAATGACGATGATGGCAGTGGAGGCCGTACCAGACTTGGAACGGGCTTTATGGGGGATGGCGGGAACTCTTGCGACTCTGGCGGCAGTGTCCATCGTCTCTGTCGTATTCTCCTCCCTCAGAGCAATTCCGAGACACACGTGTCAGGCAAGTCGAGAGACGACTGGATCCGTCGGTCGAAGGAAGTCTATGTCTATGTTTCCTCTATGTTCTAGATGTCGCATATATATCTCTCGAGAAGCACAATGACTGATTGCTGGGTGACCGTCAGGTCGTGAGCTCGTTATCCTCCAACACGCTTGCTATCCTCATATCCTGCACAAGCGCCCTTGCATGCTCGGTATGATTGTTGAGCTTCAGGAAGCTCTTCGTGGCATCGCGCCCTCCGTAATGCGCTCTGAGGAGACCTTCTCCTCCTGGGTGCTCTTCTGCATAAGAGGTTACATCCACGAGATGACCTTCGATGATGATGACTTGCTGATTTGCAAACTTTTGTGAGATTTCAGCTCTCGAGTATTGCGGAAGATTTGTTGTGTTGCTTGACATCTGTGCCAGAGCCGCTAATGGCGAATGGGAGAATGCTACACGGGCGCGTGCTCGATCAATGTCTCGCGCGGAGATGCGACGAATCGTTGGAATCAAGGTCGTGTAACGGTGGAGAGTATAAACGATCCACTTTGTAGGATCCCAGTCGAGTGGTTTGATTCCATTCCTGTAATCGCATGGAAAGGCGTGATGGTAATTGTGGAAACCCTCCCCATTGGTGAGAATAGCAAGGATGAAGTTGCCCCTGGCGGAAACATCGGTGCTGTAGAACTGGTCGCCGATATAATGAGCAAGACTGTTGATCAGGAAGGTGCAGTGCCAGATTGCAATACGTGCCACGAGACCTCCCCAGAGGAAACCCATCCAGGCATCGTTGAACCACAGCTTGCCAACGATCGAAGGTGCCGCGAGGCCAAAGAAGAGGGCCATGGGAACGAAGAACGAGTGCTGCAATCTGACGATGGGATCTGCGTTCAAGTCCGATTGATCTATCAGCCGAACCTTTGCATAATGAGGTTTCACAAAGATCCAGCCCATATGTGCATGGAAGAGTCCCTTTTCTGCGGAGTATGGGTCACTGTCTGTGTCTGTGTACCGATGATGCAATCGATGCCGAATGACCCACCACTTGATTGAGCCCTGGTATGCCATAGTGCCCATGATGGCTAGCGCGATCCGCAAAGGTGCCTTTGCCGTGAACGACCGATGGGACCAAAGCCTATGATAGCCGATGGTGATGCCAAGAGTGGCCATCTGCCAGTTCAGATAGCAGAGGAAAAATGGTCTCCAATCTGACGGTCTATAGACCCATGCAAGCGAGGCCAAGACATGTATTGTGCAGAACAAGATAGCGTTCGACCACCATATAGGCGGACTCGTCTCTTTCCTCCTTAAAGTTCCCTCGGGCATCGCAACAAACGAACCAACGAGCTCTACTATAGATGACTCCCTTTCGGTGAAGCGCTACGTACCAAGCCGGTCCAAAATTGATCTAGCTTTGACGGAGATTGTAAATTCGAGGCAAACTCGGAGGTGCCTAAAATGTGTTGATGAATCGAAGCAACGGGTGATTCGACAAGCGCTCAAGATCGTCCGGGGAGCGAGGGCAAAACAAGTTGCTGAGAGCGGATGCCGTCTATAGATATGGACGACTGGCGACTATGGAGGGTATCTTAGGAGAGCATGTCCACCTCACCGGGGAAGCTTGGGGACGGGCTGCAGCCGTTGTAGGTAATCAATTAGTCGAGTGTGGCTCTTCCTCAGCAACTTGGCCCGAATCATCCGGCAATCAGATCAGGATCTCAATCACGTGATTCATGCACATGCAAGAGCACGGCAGTGGCGTCTCCTGGAATACGACGAGATGCGTTGCGCCGTGTTTGGCCAGATCTGACATGTCTCGGGCAGATCTTCGTGATGGACTCCGGTGCGAGTGGTTAGCAGCAGAGGTGTGCACACGGACAAGTATATCAGCTTTCATCGATGCCATCGGCAGACGTCGACAAAGGTAGCTGTCTCTTGATACGAAAAGAGAGTCTTCGGCGCTCGATCAGGGCTTGTTAGGCCCGCAGGGCTGCTCAAATGTACCATTTCAAGGGCACCCTGACCATCGGGCAGATCAATCGGTTCACGATCGAGATCAAGCACGATGAGCTACCTCAGGACCTCGAGACGGACTATCTGGCCATCAGGGTCAGAAACACGACTTCTGCGCTGATGCGGCCAAACGTTATAGCAGGTCCGTATGTGATCTACACTTCCATCCGCGAGCAGTCATACAACAAGGATACAGCCCTAGGCAAGGGAGAATTCCCCCCTCATTTCGATGCAAATGTGAAGACAAATTGCAGTCGGTGGCAGAAGTTGCCGATCCTTCCTTCGTCTGAAGACAAGGGACTGAAGTCGCGAGTTTTTGAGTTGGATGTCGTGTCGCAAATCATCTTCTCTCCCAGCGCTACGACCTACTTTGAAGTCACCATTGCCAGGAACAAAGAGGAAGCGAGACAGGCATCCAAATCGGGAAAACCGATCGATGCGACTACCTCAGGCTTTCGTGTAAGGATGCAGGACACGGACACGATCTGGCACATGCCTGCGATACCCAGAGATCATCCTGGACACAGAATCTCAAATATCTTGCCAACGAGTGCCACAAATATGATCCAGATGGACGTCGAAGGTGGCACATATGACCATCTAGTGGTGCTTACGCACGGGATCCATGCAAATCTCACCAGCGATATGCTCTACCTCAAAGAGACGATAGAAAAGGTTGCAAAAGCCAATGGTCAACGTGTGATATGCAAGGGTTTCGCAAACAACTCCAGCAATACGGAGCGAGGCGTCAAATGGTTGGCGACGAATGTAGGAGAGTGGGTTCTCCGCGAGACTGGCTGGCAGTGCCAGGAAGGTGAAGTGCATCGTGCCCAGAATCCATACAAGAAAATCAGTTTCATCTCACATTCCCTTGGTGGGCTCGTTCAGATCTACGTTGTGGGGTATCTGCAAGACAAGACAAAAGGACGCATCTTTGCCCCGGAGTTGAATGGCCTTGAGCCTGTCAACTTTGTTACCCTGGCAAGTCCTTGGCTGGGCATCTCGGCAGAGAACCCAGCATATGTCAAAATGGCACTCGACTTCGGACTCATTGGCAAGACAGGCCAGGATTTAGCGCTCACACCGAAGCCATTGGGAGAGTACAAGATTCACGATGCTAGAAATGGACCTGAGGGATCGAATGAGACGACAGTAGTTCGATCGAAGGCGCCTTTGCTTAGCCTGCTTTCGCGAAAGGAAGCTGCCTCTCATGTTGCCATTCGCATGTTCAAGTCGAGGACTGTCTATGCGAATATCGAGAACGATGGTATAGTTCCTCTGAGGACATCCTCGCTCTTCTTTCTGGATTGGCAAGCTTTTTCGGTAGAGAAGGCTAAAGTACAAAAGAAGTTGCAAGAAAGATCGGCAAAGTCGGATTCGTCCTCGACACAGGAGAAGACTGGACAGATACATGCTATGAATGGATCAGATAGCCATCAGACTTCCAATCATGGCAGAGCCGAGAGTCCTCACTCATCAGAGTCATCCTCTGATGGGGAGACGCAAGCAAGAGACTCTCCTGGTGAGGCTCCCTCAATCAAGATTGATGGCATCTCGAGTGAAGACACCGCCACGGACCACGGCGCCTCGGAACGGGACATGCAAGAACAATCAGCCGAGTCCACAGATAAAGTCACAGAGGCAGAGCATTCTTCGGCCGCAGAAGGTCAAACCATATCTCATCGATCACCAATCAGAAGTATTGTGCATGCCCTGAACTTTACATCCCTCATCCGACGAGCGAGTGGGAATGGTCCTACGACTCCGACTACAACGAGTGCTGGCGAAGTGTCTGGCGGGACGACCGCTGACTCTCCCGTGTCAGAAATTCCTAGATCAGACCAAAAGAGCCAACCTCAAGACAACACTGGGACCACGTCCGGTCCATCTGAGGTTCTGGAGAATGCCAGTCATGCGAACGCTGGACTTCTCGGACTCCTGAAACCCAACCAATCGCATCGCAAGCCTTCAAAGACGTTTGCGAGGACACAGACAGTCTCGAAAGTGCACATGGAGAGTGATGGCGAGATTGATCCGGAGGAACCGACTCATGTTGGCTTCTTCCGATCACTGGAAAGTGTCCTGAACCCGCCCATGCCGGCGCTGGAGTATCTGACCGATCCGTCCCTCAGAGAACCGGTCGAGCTGGTGATTGTACATGACCGCTTTTATGCTCCGGAAGATATCCCACCATTGAAGGAATTGCCTCGACGATCGATCGTCAAGAATCAATCCCGATCGGCCAAGAAGGCGGAAGAACATGAACGGGTGCAACTCGAAAAAGTCAGGCTCGAGGAGAAGATAGCACGGGGTTGGCATGCAGACATGGTCTGGCGCAAAGTCTTGGTCAAGTTGCCCCCAGACGCCCACAATAACATCAGTAAGTTCCACCTTTCTATGCTTCCAAGATAGTATGAGTCTATAGAGAGTACTGACTTCATTACAGTCGTCCGTCGTGCTTTTGCAAATTCTCATGGATGGCCTGTGATTGATCATCTGGCGGAGCATCATTTCGGCAAGTCTGCCAAACGAAATGAACAAATCCACGACGAGGGCACGAATGAAGCACAGTCGCAGAGCTCACGGGATCCTGGCACGGATTCGGAGTCCGAAGACGTTGACGCTGATGTGAATGATCATGATGATGGGTTGGCTGAAGCAGGGCAAACAGGTGCTCAGAAATTAAAAAAAAAAGGATCCTTGATTCAATAATACCTGTCCTGACGTGGTGACCAGGACTGATCCGGAAACATTTCTCGGTATAGCATGACGGCATCCTCGTCTCCGACCTGGATGGACTTTGTCTGGAAACATTTGAGATCTTTCTTCTCAAAGGTAAACCTTGATCGCGCATCTCGCAATACTTCGCTTGCGAGTTGGGATCTGTTCAAGCGGGAGAGTGCCTCGATGTATAACCTCGTGGCTTCGAAATCTCTGAATGGATCTGTTTGATTCAGTGGGGAGTTGCCTGTACCCGGTTCAGCCGATGCCTGCTTGGCTCGCCACTCGGTTCTTTCGGTCCAGACCTCGCATAGCAACTCCCAATCCTTAAAGGTATAGGCTGCTGCAAGCCCGATCTCGAAAGAGAAGACTCCCTTGTTCAAGCCACTCGTGTACAGTGTCTGCCAGTCGTTCTTGAATCGATCTGGTGCTTCAAAATTCTTTGAAATGGTCATGTACGTATCAATCAATTGAGTATTGACGATCGATCTACAGTTCTCGAGGACGTGATTGAGGATTCGTGCACTTTCCGCCAACAGTGCATCACTCGTGAATGGTTCCTCTCGACTCCACAAGTCTACATCTTTTGTTACGTCAGTTTGACTGGTGCTGACTACCAAACGCTTGGGAATCTTGCTTCGCTTCACTTTTGCATTGGCATATGCTCTGAAGAGTAATTGGAAAGTGATTGCATCCGGAGCCCAAGCGTGATGAGTTGTTCCGATTCTCATCAGCTCCCTCACCAGTGTCCGTGCTTTCTGGATATCACGATTGACGATGCAAGTCGATAGGAGACTGTGCCAAGTCACCTTGTCCATTTCGACACCACTATTTTGCATCAACTCGGAGATGCGCCATGCCTCGGCAAAATAATCCTTGCGTGTAGAGTAGACATGGATCAAGGAGTTGAAGGTCTCCCTAGTAGGTTTCAGGCCCCTCTCCGTCATCTCCTGGAACAGGTCAGCGGCTCGTTCGGCAGAGCGGTCGGAATCGAGAGCACAAGCATGTATCATGAGTGAATAAGTTTGCGCATCAGGTGCAGAACTGGTCGATCTGTACTTTAAATTGTCGAAAATTGAGAATGCTTGGGTGAGATGATTGGTCCGAATGCAAGCAGCAATCATAGATGTATATATCACCAGATTTGGCTCGATTCCTTGTTCTTGCATGTGCTTGTACATGGCGGATGCCTTTGGCATATCCTTGGACAAGGCAAACGCTTTCATGAGGTGTGCGTACGAGTAGATCGTAGGAGTCAGACCCGAAGTCCTGAGACGGTCGAAAGTGTGTAATGCCTTGTCTACCTGACAACATGAAGCATAAGAGTCCATAAGCAGGTCGAATGTAAGGTTATTGGGTTTTGCATTCATATTCGCCAGCAGATATTCCCCATGCGTGACACGGGATGAATGCGGCATCGTCTTCATTAACGTGTTTATCTCAAAGGTCTTTAAGCTTCCAAGCTTCCCGGACTTGTCAAGAGATGACATGGCAGCATCCCAATCGACATCTTCCGCCCGTGCTCTGTGCTCCAGAGACATCAATCGGGACAACCTCTCTGGTAAGAGGTCTCTTGGAGCTTCAAGTGCTGCAACTTTCTTGTTTGTGAGAGCTGCATACATCGCAGTCATCTCTTCTTCCGCAAAATCTCCATCATCTTCTAGTTGCTGTAGCTTCTGGTGATCGACAGCCTTTCTCTTGACCTCTTTCTGCAGAGTCTTGACATAAGCCTCCAGCTTGTCTATGTTCTGCACAAGTGGATCCGTCGTCCTTCTGTCAGGTATCCGTCGAATCTGAGTCCTGATCGCCCGTGATAGAGATGGACAGAGAAACTTGGGAATCCCGTATGACAATCCCATGGACATATGCTTGTTATTCTACAACGTCTGGTTGTATGTCACGTTATAGTGTCTGTGGTCCTCCTGATCTTTGGCAAACCTTCGGGATTTGGCGGCTGGAATATGCTGTGGAAGGACAGTCGGTGAACGCGAGCTATACAAAGACAATTAAAATCGCAAGGGAAAGGTTCGTTCAGGCACACCCGGATGCGATATCTGGTGGAGGGTCACCTTTTATGCAGATGAAACAATTGTGCAAAGTGATCTGGCAAAATCAATGAATGCTGTTCGTGTCATGACTTTCATCTAGACAAGGCATATGAAGCACGATCTACCTGGACGCTGCCTAAAGTTTAGCATGAAAGTTTTGGCTCCCTTCTGCCGCATCTTTGACTCGGCCACATGTCATGGCCGCCGGAGACGCCAAGCAACCAAATCGCATCCCGTAAGCGATCAGCGGACCGTGATTAAGCGGAAATACAAGAACATATTCATCCAGAAACTCGATAATTCTGTTTGATACGTAGTTCAGAGGCGTTGCAATCAATTGATAAAGTACAATTCAATAAGTGCGCTTGTACGCTCAGGGCAGGAGGGTTCCACACCATTCGCGAGGATATATCGATCGAAGTCGTCCACGGCCAGTCAATTATCAAAACTGCTGCACAAGTCGACAAGGACCAATCTTCAGTTCTGTTACAAGGCAGCATCCTTTTGTGATCATGTCTAGCCCTTTCGGTAACCTTCCTATACCTGGGAGAAACAATTCATCAACAAACCAGTATCCCCAGGCGGGCATGACGGCAGAGGAGCAGCAGCAATATATGGTCAAGACCATCAACAGATTATCGGAGAGCTGCGCTTTCAAGACTGTACTTTCTGGAGGCGCAGGCTTTGGATTAGGCGCATTGTTTGGACTCTTCATGTCCTCACTGCAGATTGAGACAACGGATAGCAAGATATACGATCTACCATTCAAGGAGCAAATGCGTGTGGGGTTCCGCGACATGGGCAAAAAATCATATTCCACGGCGAAGAATTTCGCCCTGGTCGGATCGATCTTTGCAGGAAGTGAATGCTGTATCGAAGCATATCGAGCGAAGAATGATCTCTATAATTCTGCCAGTGCTGGGTGCTTCACAGGCGCGGTGCTTGGGGCCAAAGCAGGTCCCCAGGCTGCAGCATTTGGTTGTGCCGGGTTTGCCGCTTTCAGTACTGCGATCGACTACTACATGAAGAGCGATTGAAAGCGTCGGCATTCCAATTTTCATGCATAGCGGTGCTGCACTTTCTCTTTGTCCCATCTGCATCCGAATACACCATTTTCCACTCTCTCTATTTTCAGCATGAGTACATCCGTTCAAGATCTCTTCCGTGCATGAAACACCTTTCAGCGAAAAGATGTCGCTGTCTTGGTGTTCGTCTAAACTCTGCGCGTGGCAGGCATCACGATTGCTTTGTTGTCTGCCGTTTGTTCGCAAATTGAAGAGCACCTCTCCTGGCACGTTGTACGCAACGTGCGCCCCATATCTGAATTGTACTACAGCAGTTGATGGGGACACGCGAAGTTTCTATGTGGAGTTTCAACCTGTCAGTGCTGTCAAAGTCACTAGTGAAAGATAGGTCATAATTCTCCGAGAATCTGTGTCTCGGATGAGCTGTGTCGGATTCTGAATGCTTCCAATTTGCCATGGCTAGTTCCTTTGTCTCACATGGCAGTCCATTTACACCTGCACTACAATGACGTCCTCATCAATGCAACGCTGTGCTTTCGGACAAGCATTGTCTACTCTATGCATCACGAACCTGGCTCATTCTGTCAGGATACATTCTTACCCGATCTCACCTTGCTCTGCTCAGTATGGGTATCATAGCGGTGGCCATGTCACAGAACAACACGGTGAGCCAAGCCTGATTTAGAGACGACCTGTTTCGGCACGAAATCTGAATGTCAAATAAAGTGTGTTCGACAGAGTCATTGACACATGGACGTGATATTCCTAGAGACTCCGGAGACTGCCGGTCTACGTGGCCAGAGAGCACAAAGAAGAGAGAAATGCCATATGAGACCTGATCCACGGCTGGGCCGAGACGACCGCAAAAGACGGTGGATATCCGAAAGAGGTTGTGGCTGGCAAAGTCCTCGATGTTCCGCACCTTCCACGGGCTGGGGACGGCCAATGAGAAGGGCGGCTCCACCTGTCAGGCAGACGTAGACGAACTCCCGCGTTCTGGATTCAGACTCGAGGGGCGGCAAGCGAGAAATGTCAATATTCAGCCACAGGTGTTCTCGACAGATCTGGTTTCGGGCCAAGAGATGCTACAACACAATGCTGCCGGATCGGGTCCCTCTCGCACAACAATGATGTTTTGCGGACCTGCCACACATAGTGTGCCGTGATGCCAATGCTGTAAGACTAAGGGTCCTACCAACACTATATCTTCCTCGGTCCGTCCTGATCGTTGCAATTCACGGCAACTTCAGTGGGAGGTGATAGGAAATGCTTTTCCCTATAGCACTAGGGCTCCTTAGCTCTGCACAATATGTTGTGGCTGCCCCAGCAATCGTTTCGGAGCAGTCGACCGCTTCTCTCGTGGTGACGACTTCATCGACTCATGCTGGCCGTCCTTCCGTCCAGACTGTGGGACCAGTGGCAGCTGCGGACACAAACAGGACAGTGGTCAATCTCGGCATCGTCCCGAGTGTCCTACGAATTCCAGTCAAGACGAATCCGGACTTTACGCCAAATGTTACGAATGCCGTGGCAGCTGCACAGGCGAAATATGTCGTGCTCGAGCACCAGATACAACTCGAAAGGCGAGAACTTGAAAAGCGTGGTCGTCCTCTGGTCACAACGACGAAAATGGCCGCAGGTAGACCAGCAGTACAGACTGGAACCGGTACCAGTAATGCGGCAACAAGCTTTGCGTGCTTAGTCTTTCCTGCTCTGTGTAAAGTCAGTAGTCCGGCAGTCGTCACGACAACATCAAAATCTAGTATAGCAATCTCAACGAGCTCGTCTACGAGTTCCTCGTCCAGCTCAACCAAGCCTACCTCGACTACTACTTCAACTACTTCTACTACCACCTCAAGCTCGAGCTCTTCAAGCAGTAAGATTGCATCATCAACAAGTAAGACGAGTTCTTCATCATCTTCCTCATCCTCATCCTCCTCCTCCTCCTCCTCGTCGAGCAGCTCCTCGAGCACAAAGTTCGCTCCCCTACCAACTCTCATGGTGGCCGCAGAAAACATCCAGCTAGATTCTGAATTCCTCTCTGAGATTGCAATCGGTTCGAATGGAGACACTGTCGATGTCATCATGGACACTGGTAGTGCCGACCTGTGGATGTTCAGTACAGATTGTATTGGCTGCACCAACAATCACGAATTTTACCGGCCCTCGCTATCAACAACATTTGTCAATACCACGACACCTTTTGCCATCACCTACGGTGACGGATCACAAACCAGTGGGATCATGGCTTATGATACTGTCACTATTGCTGGTGCTCCAATCCAAGCCCAAGCTGTCGACGTTGCTCATCACATCAGCGCAGGTCTGCAGGCCAATGCTATGGACGGCATTCTAGGTCTCGGATTTCCAAACCTGATGAGTGTCCAGGGAACAGGTATCACCACACCCGTGGCAAACATGGTCAGGCAAAATCTCATCCCCAGCGGAAAATTTGGTCTGCAGTACATCAAGACCAAACATTGGAGCTACAGCGGCGGTGGTGGAGCCTGGACCTTTGGCGGCATTGACACAAGCGTCATCTCTGGTGTCCTGTCCTCCGTTTCTCTCAGCCGTGCACAATATTGGATGCTTCCAATGACCAAGGTTTCCGTTGGATCTGTCTACTCCTACACGCCAACGCAAGATGTGATTGTCGATTCTGGTACAACTCTCATCTTGCTTGACCCTCCTTCCGTGGCACACATACACTCATACTTACCTGGTGGTCGGGTATCACCTGATAACTCACATTATCAAATCTTTTGCAATGCCTCCGACGTTGCCTATACTGGTCAGCGCAACGCTTGGTTCACCCTTGGTGGCAAGCAGTATGGCGTCCCTGCCGCTGACCTTGCTTGGTATCCTGAGTCAGCGACCCCGGGCTACTGCTACTCTGGCATTCAACCGTGGTCAAACAGCTTTGGTATTCTGGGTGTCATGTTCTTGAAAAATGTCTATGCCGTCTTCGATCAGACCAATGCACAGATGCAGTTCGGGCTTCGAACTGATGTCGCAGCTCTTACCGATTGATCAGCTTCATCCCTGATCCTGTACACTTGCAAAATCTGTAGATATTGTATCTGAACCTTCGGGGCTGCCTCATTTAGAAAGTTGTCATAGCGAAGGCATAGAGTTCATGGTGTCTAGATGTTCACCTTGGATAAGAAATTGATGAATAGACTCACTGTCGCGTACGCTCCACCATGTCACCAAGTGCTTCTTCTGGTCCTTGTTCACAGACAAATTGTGTCTCTCGAATTTCTGCTCCTTTCAAAAATCAACCGACCGCTCTTTGAGGGCGCGTGCCGACTCCTGAGTTCTCCACTTCCCCACCAAAACGTGGATCGCCCGAAGATTTGCGCACGCAATTAGCACGCCATCTCGACACTCAAGCAATTCTGTCAACAGCTATGGTTCATAGTCTTCGAATCAGCCAGAGGTGGTTCTTCATATAGGCTCCGTCGAGCTTTCATACGCTTATATGTTGGACAAGATCGACCCAATCTTGATTGTCGGTGGAGGTGCGAGTGGGCTGGTCAGTGCGAAAGCATTGCTTTCAGAAGGTTTCGAAAACATCACCATCTTTGAGCGACGAGAAGATATCGGTGGTGTCTGGCTTTTCGATGAGGACAAGCCCGAAGATGGAGGTCGCAGTGTGCAAAGGTTTCCCAGTCCCATGTATGATAAACTTGTGGGTAATATCTGGTACAAATTGCTCGAATTGGACGACCATGCATTTCCCCCATCGACACCAGATTTTCCTACTAGACAGCAGATGCAGGCATATCTGCAGGACTATGCCACGGATCTGAAACCAATAATCAAGACTTGCAAAGAGGTGCAGAGAATTGCCAAAGACGATTCCGATTGGCTGGTATCCTCGTCACAGACATATTCGCCGTTCAGGGTCACGGAAGAGCGATTCAAAGCGGTCATCCTCGCTTGCGGCATATACGACACTCCTGATCAACCAGCTATTCCTGGCCTTAGCGAGCTCAAGACCAGATACCCAGAAATGGTCTTCCACAGCAAGTATTACCGAACACCCGAGGTCTTCAAGGATCAGAAAATTCTGATCATGGGAAATGGACCGAGTGGCATCGATATCGCTGCACAGTCTGCAGATTATGCTCGACTGCCCATCACGCGGACGATACACGGTCCACCGGAGCATGCATGTCTTCCTGATGAACGAATCATCGATGCCCCAGCGGTGGCAAAATTTGATCCCAATACTCGGACTGCTCATCTCGAAGACGGTCAGATCATCGGTGACCTCGATCGTGTGATTATTTCGACCGGCTACCGCCACTCGTATCCATTCCTCAGTATCCTCAATGAATCCAAATTTCCTCTCATCACGAATGGCATCCGAGTGCATAATCTCTATAAACACATCTTCTACCGGCCAGACCCTACACTGTGTTTTGTAGGACTGTTGATTGCAGCGATTCCGTTTCCTGTGTCAGAGGCTCAGGCACTGACTGCAGCTCGCGTATTATCAGGGCGCTTAACATTGCCCAGTGATGATCAAATGCAGAAGGATGAGAAAGAACGATTGGAAGCAGTTGGAGACACATATAAATTTCACAAGATGCGTTATCCACTGGATGCTGACTATGGCGATATGCTCAGATCATGTAAGTCGTGTGAAATCAATGCTCCCGTTGGCAAATCACTAATGAACCAGGGTGTCTAGAAGCTACGCCCAGAAAAGAGGTGGAGAAATTGCCAGTCGCATGGACAGAAGAGCGTCGCGATTGGCGTCGGAGGAACCTGAGTATGAAGACAGAGGCACTTCGTGCTGCACGGAAGAAGACAAATTCACCTGCCTGATCTCACATGCCTTAGTGAGCTGGGAGAGATGACTGACACCAGAATTATGTAGTAACACCTGCGTCTGAGAGAGCCATATCCTCATTCGAGGCGTCATTTGTATGAAAACGCTACGACATGCTGTAGTCAGTGCATAATTGGCAATGGCAGCTCGAGTTGGCCTTATTGTTGGCAACATTGAATATGTGGATAACTTCTCCATTTATGTGGATAACTTCTCCACTAAAGGGAGGGATCTTTCCTGCGGCTCGTCTCATTCGTGGCTCACGAGTGATCAGGCGGAAGGTCGGCAGCCACCAGAGATGACAGCATTCATGCGCCAACGTGGATTGTCTTGATCATCCTCTGCTTCTGCAGCTCCTCTCAAGTAATGTCATCCAGATCGTTGTGGAACGACTATCGTGTTCTGGTGATATTAGAGTGAAGGACAAGCTGCAGATCAGCGTGCGCTTCACTTGATGGCGCCTAGTGCCTCAGAAGAAGAAGATGCTGCTAAGCCACTGTATCAATCGAAATCGACTTCCCCCGAGCAAGGTCAGATTAATCATCCCTGCTGTAGCTTGGCTAATTGTCCATCAGGGTTGTCTCATTCTGTTGTCTCTGCCGTCGATGAGCAGACTTCCGTCATACCACGATTAGCACAAGACGGTAGCCATCCACCTGACATCACCGTTTCTAGCCTGGGCTCGAATGTCGAAAAGTCTGATGAGGTGCCAAACGCAGTGTACACCCAAGCAGCAGAAGACAATGCCGACTACCAGACACACAACGCGACTACACTTTCAGTAGAGGATGGAGATCACAACCGCCAGCTCGGTCCAGAAGCCTCCACAGAGGCGAAGGACAATTTGTGCCGAGAACTGCGAAATGTGTTCGCCCTCCCGGCTGACGAAAACCTCCAGTCTTTCTATCCGGTATGGCTACTAAAATCCGTTATGCTGCAAGGTCAGCTCTACGTCATGGAAAGCGTCCTCTGCTTCTATGCATATATACCTCTTTGTGAGGATATCTCGATCAAATCAGGTTTTTTGGTCAAAAAGTCCCGTACGAGTGCCAGATATCATAGGCATTGGTTCATCCTGAAGAACGATGTTCTGTCATACTACAACGACGTATCCGATCTGTACTTTCCCAGTGGGAACATTGATTTGAGGCGAGCTAAATCAGTCGGGGTCGATGTTGACAGTAGTCTCGAAGGCGCCTTTGGATTCAAGATCGTAACTGACCGTCAAGAATACAAGTTCAGGTCAGACACTGCCTCAGCAGTGAACGAATGGACAAAGATTATACAAAAAGTCATCTTCCGGCTTAAGAACGAGGGAAACAGTGTCAAAATCGTGCTACCCTATGAGAAAATCCTGGACGTGGAAGAAAGCAAGGTAATCGATTTTGCAACCACGATCAAGATTCGAATCGCAGATGATCACGAAACCTTTGCTTTGAATGAATATTATTTCTCCGCGACCGCAAACGCACAAAAGATTCTCACCACAATCAAGGACAAAATCGTCCGAAAGAGCACCGATCAAGGGCCTCAAGACCGGTGGTCTCGATCAATATTGGACACTAGCAAATCAGCTCCGAGTTACCATCGTCCGGAGATTTTTGAATCGCTTGGTGAGGCAAAGCGCATACACGACGAGGGGAAACCCAATATTGAGACTTTTGCACATCAAATCGTGCATGAACATAAAAGCTCTGTCCCTTTCTCGTTGCCCAACCTTCTTCCAAAGGTAGGCAATGACAGGTCAACAAGCACATCTCAGGACTTGAGCCCGATAGATCATGATGATTTACGAGCACAGGCTGTAGAACGGAATCGTGAACACAGGGACATTCAATCAAAAAGCCTGAAGAGTCTTGGCAATCGACTGAAGAATGTTGGACATATAGCCACTAATCTTCTACAGGCGCCCACGCATCTATTCAGTGGCAAGGACACAACAGAAACGGCTCCTGATGCTGAAGACCTTGCGAATGCACAGAGGTTTCGAGATCAGTTCGGTCTCCCGGATCAGGAGCGACTTTTGAGAACCTATCAGCCGTTCTACACACATGGTGTGCCACTACTTGGTGATCTCTATGTAAGCGATGCTCACGTCTGTTTCAGAAATTCCACACCAGGAGCAAAGATAAGGATTATGTTACCATTATCAGACATAGAATCTGCAACAGAGGAGAATGGGTTCAGATTCGGATTTTCAGGAATGTCCATCGGCATACGAGCCCACGAGGCTGTATTTTTCGAATTCCGCTTGACGAAGGAACGTGATCAGTGTGTGGCCTTCATCAATGGTGCTTTGGATAATCACAAGATTACAGAGAAACAGAAGCAGTCGGGCCAAGAGGAAGCTCGTCAGCAGGCTGAGCATGATCACGATGAGCATACTAGGCTTGAGGCAGCACGTACCGCTGCCGGTGCTGTGCGGGACTCAATGACGACTCCCCTCGAAAATGTAATAGATGTGCCTCCAATCATCTTTGATTCACCGAATGCTTCTCTCTTGGCTTTCAAGCCGCCAATGCCAATGCGCTTTACATGCTTAACTATTGGCTCTCGAGGGGATGTACAGCCTTACGTAGCACTTTGCAAAGGTCTCATTGCAGATGGACAAAAAGCAAAGATTGCGACACACGAAGAATTTCGAGATTTCGTCGAAAGCCATGGAATAGAGTTTGTGCCCATTGATGGCAATCCAGCGGAATTGATGGCGATCTGTGTTGAGCATGGCATGTTCACTTATAGTTTCCTTAAGGAAGCAAGCTCTAAATTCCGAGGCTGGATCGATGAACTTCTCGCGAGCTCTTGGAAGGCGTGTCAGAATACTGATATCCTGATTGAGAGTCCGAGTGCCATGGGTGGGATACATATAGCGGAAGCGTTGGGAATTCCCTACTATCGTGCCTTCACGATGCCATGGTCAAAGACAAGGGTATACCCTCATGCCTTTGCCGTACCGGATCACAACATGGGAGGTAATTACAATGCTCTCACGTATAGCGCATTCGACACTCTCTTCTGGAAAGCAATTTCTGGGCAAGTCAACAGATGGCGAAAGAAGTCGTTAAATCTGCCTTCGACGAATTTCGACAAGCTTGCGCAGCACAAGGTTCCATTTTTGTACAATTTTAGCCCATCGGTGGTACCTCCTGCCATAGATTGGCACGAGTGGATACGAGTCACTGGCTATTGGTTCTTGGATGACTCTGATGATAAAAAGGACAAAAAATGGGAGCCTCCTGAAAAGGTCACCAAATTCATTCAGAAGGCACGAACCGAGCACAAACGATTAATCTATGTCGGCTTCGGCTCGATTGTTGTATCGGACCCCAAAGCTCTTACGAGAGCCGTCGTCACAGCCGTGAAAGAATCTGATGTTCGTTGTATCTTGGTAAAAGGATGGTCTGCCAGGTCTTCGAAGAGTGAAGATTCCGATTCGCAAGGAAGTAGTGATGATGAAGGTGCCGACGATGAAACATTTGTCGATGACTCAGAGAAAGATAAAGAAGATCCCAAGAGAAATCGGACCGATGCCAAAGACGAGCCTGATTACGGAGACGAAATACTGTCATTGGACGCAATTCCCCATGATTGGCTGTTCCCACAGATGGACGCAGTCTGTCATCACGGCGGCGCTGGCTCATTGGGTGCTTCTCTGCGAGCTGGCAAGCCCACGATAGTCAAACCTTTCTTTGGTGACCAGTATTTCTTTGGCAGTCGAGTCCAGGAGCTTGGCGTTGGTATCTGCTTGAAGAAGCTGACTGTGAAAAGTCTCAAGGAAGCAATCAAGCATTGTACAACAGACACCCTCACGATACAGAAAGCGGAGAAGATTGGTGAACATATACGAGGTGAGAAAGGTGTGGATATTGCTATCGAGAACATCTATCGTGATTTGGAATATGCCAAGTCACTTGTTAAGCATCCGACGCGTTCCGGATCAAGTGACTCTTCCAATGAATCTTGGGATGAAATCAACAAGGACGAAGCAATATCTGATGTTGACGATGAAGACCTCTTTGACAATCACGTTCACCCGGATGGTACCAAATCAAGCATTCTCAAGCCGTTCAAATCACTTCATCTGCCCAATCCGTTGGGAGAGGGTTCGAGCAATTATGGTCTAAGTGGTATAAAGTTATTCAAGAACAGGGCGGAAACTTTTAAGCTTCGATCGAAGTCTGGGACCTCGTGATTTACAAGCATTTGTATAGAGCAGAATACTATTCACTGACACACCTTATAGGACTAGTCATTTAACGTCTGACGGCCGCTTCTTCCATAGAAGGAGTAAGCTGTCCATGACTGTTGGCACATGGATGTGAATGACGTCACATCCGTCTGGTCAAGAGTCTCCGCGAACGCCAAATTGCTCTGAGCGTGGTCTCGACCAATGTTTCCTCTTGGGGTTGACTTGCTTCAAGTGGCTGGCTGAGTATTGCTGAGTGTCGTGGACAGTCATGGGTAATGTTATAATACGGCATTTGCCCAACAGAATGGACAGGAACTCCTCATCAGTATGACTGCCTCATCGAGAAGCTTGGCATAAGACAAGGAATTTCCGCATGATTGGACTTTTGCCATCCGAGTTGGAGCACACAAGTCCATCAAGTCATTGCGTATGGGTGATGGCGAGGCAGACGTGAAGGCGGTAGAATCAGATCACGATTGAATCACTGAATCTGTCATCTGCAGTTGTTTTTCCGAGCATGACCAAGTAGCAGAGTCGTGTGGTGTCAGACTGCAGCAGAGGCAAGCACAAGGCACTGTCTGTCCCTTGCATGCTCCATGGACCGACCGAGTGAGACGGTAGGAGGGCGGGCCATGACTGATGACCCTGATAAACATCCGCAGTTCTTCCTTAGACTTTCTGCCCTCCCGCCCACTTTCCCGTCTGGCTTGGCTCACGGGCGCAAAAGACGTAATTCCCTCCCTCCGGCCGCTGGTGAAGGGTCGTTGACTGCTGCCTGGCTGCTGGCTGCCCTTTGCTTGGCTCCCCCCGTTTCGTATCCCTGCTGGCTCTTGCAACCAACCGGTTCCCCCGATATTCTGCCCCTACTTGCATACGTCGTCCCCTTCCCCCTTGGCTTGTGACGCAGCTCACATCTCGGCCTTTGCTCTGACTGCAGCAGTACTCTTTCCAGTCAAACCAGATTCTCTCTTCCCTCCATCCCGTCAGTCCTCTCAAAGTCTGGACTTTTGCTGCTCCCTTGTGCCATCGCAAAAAGTATGTCGATAGAGGGCGCTTCGAACGAGCTCGTGGACCATGCCATCTTCGATCAGTTGCTGGAGATGGACGACGACGATGAGAGAGAGTTCAGCAAGTCCATCGTCTGGAACTTTTTTGAACAGGCAGAGACGACTTTTACACAGATCGAGGAGGCGCTGTATGTCCATTGTTCCACCGTCGATCGGTTGATATTCGATGGGCATGACTAACTGTGAAAGTGCCGCCAAGAACCTCGCAGAACTATCAAGTCTCGGTCACTTCCTGAAGGGATCCTCCGCCGCCCTCGGTCTCACAAAGGTCAAGGACTCCTGCGAACGCATGCAGCACTATGGCGCCAAGAAAAACGCCGACGGATCGGGATCCATCACGGACGAGGTCGCCCTTGAGAAGACTCAGGCGACCCTGACACAGGTCAAGGAGGAATACACGGAAGCTGAAGCCTATCTGAAAAAGTAAAGGACTCGGGCATGCCATGCCCAAAGTTTTTAAAGAGAATAAAGAAGTTCTGACTTGGCAAATAGGTTCTACGGAGAGAGCGCTTGAGTCGTGTATGTAGGAAATCTTGGGACAACAGGCAGCTTTTGGTGAGAAGTTTGGGTGGGCCAAAACAGGCCGAGCATTTGTTTCTTTTTTTTGGGGCGATCAGGACAGGTAGTCTCTTTTTCCACTTTGCCTGTCGCTCGTCTTTAGACGATCTTCCATTTCCTTGCGTTTCTGCAAGTCATTCGTGATGGCTCCTCCACCGTCTAGAAATATATACATATAAAAAAACAGACTACATTGCAATTTCACCATCTGTCGATTTTGAGTTTTTGCACCCGCCATGGCGCCCAACTTTTTTTCCTCGAGTTCCACATTCGATGATGATGCTTTGACCATGTGGAAAACTCCGTTGCAACGATTATCATTGCCTGAAGGCTTGCGTGAATCGGTTCGTTGCGTCCTTTTATACCTAATTCTGTCACTCTCGCGGGCTTAGCTGAGGGATCACACGATCAATGACGACAAAAGAACCGGCGTGGAAGAAATTCTTGAAGCTAAAGGCAGACGTGCCAATAAGTACAGCAAACATTGCAGACGATGCACAATCGACGACACTCAAGCGGAAGCGCGAAGCACTGCCTCCCCAGGATCAGAAGCAGCGATCAATAGTGAAGAAGACGGGTCCCAGTGCTGCCACTTTGGCCGAGAAGAAGACAAAGGCAAACAAACAAAAGAAGAAGGCAAAGACGAAGGGTGAGAGAAGTCATCATGCTCGAGATTGAAGTCTAACTTGGCATAGTGAAGCGATCGAAAAAGGACGAGGCAGATTCAAAGGCGGCACAATCTACTGCCCTGCAATACCTCTCGCTCTACTGCTCGGCCCGGAGCGAGTGGAAGTTTTCCAAACCACGGCAGAATTATCTCTTGAAGCACAGCTATGAGGATGAATTGATTGACGATGACCGGTTCCCGAATCTCCTCGTCTATCTCAAGGGGCTCCAGGGTGCCTCGAGGGATCGTTGTCTGGAGACGGCAAGGGACTTGATTTCCCGGTATGAGAGACAGAAGGAGCAGATCGATGATGATGCTGCTGAAGGAACGGAGAAGGATGAAGAAGGGCAGCAGGAACAGGAAGAGGTCACGGAAGACCAAATGGAAAGGGCAAAGAAGGTTCTCTCTGCACTTTCCGAGGCTGACCATGATCACAAGGGCACAGAGTCAGGAGAATCCGAGTAGGGCGACGCAGATGTCTGCTTGCCGCCAGATTCGGTTCCACCGCTGTGTCTTTACAGCAGATGATGCTCGAATCGGAATGGCACCGTGCTGAAGAAGAATCGATGCCATGCATCACTCGAGAGGATCATGACTGTATGATGGCAAGTTCTCAATCAGCGTTCTGTCTCATCTTGATTCAAGTTCAATTGCACAAATAGGACATCTACGGCCGCTGGTCAGCCCTACGACACATCTTGCTCTTGTCAAGTCTTGTGTCCGGCATGGTAATCAAGGTCAATTTGCTAGAGAGCACGTAGATGATACATGGGACATTGGGGAGCGAGGATGGCGAAAGACTCTGAGCACCAGATAGTCGTAGTGACGATATGCAGTCTGATCTGCTCAGTTTCATCAATTGTCAGTGTGTTCTGCCAAATTTGTGTCTTTGCAGATTTCGAAGAGCGGAGCTCTGCTTACAACTCCACAAAAAAAAGCGACTCAACTTTCAGTTCGTGGTTTCCTTGCAATGCAGCGAGTCTCATAATGGTCTGTTGAAGGATCAAGAGCTATCATCATGAAACCGTAGTCTCGGACGATAGGACCATTCACTCTCCTGAACATGCGGAAGACAAAGATTCTAGCTGGATCGTCACATCCGACACTCAGTCATGCAATATGCGAACGACTAGGAGTCAGTCCTGCTCCCGTGACTTTGAGAAAGTTCTCCAATGACGAGACTTCTGTCGAAATTGGTGTCTCCGTCAGAGATACGGATACTTTCGTGATCCAGTCTGGTTCACAGACTGTGAATGATCATCTGATGGAACTCTTGATTCTCCTCTCAGCCTGCAAAGGTGCAAGTGCTTCTCGAGTCACTGCCGTGCTTCCTTACTTTCCCTATGTCAAGCAGAGCAAGATGAAGAAACATAGGGGATGCATTGCGGCCAAGATGGTCGCGAATCTGCTGACCGTGGCTGGAGTCGACCACATCATCACGATGGATCTGCATGCCTCGCAGATGCAAGGGTTCTTTCAGGTGCCTGTCGACAATCTATACGCTGAGCCTGCCATCGTCCGCTGGATCAAGGAGAACATTGAGCAGTGGAAGGAGGTCGTCATCGTCTCGAAGAATCCCGGCGGTGCAAAGAGGGTCACGAGCATGGCCGATGCTCTCAAGGTTAACTTTGCCTTGATTCACACGGATCGTCGCCGAAAACCACAGATTCCTTGGCTACCTTCCCACTATGCCGGCAACTCCACTGTCGGATCTCTGAATGGTGGAGATGACGAGTATGTCGACGACGAGGAGGAAGAGGAGGAGGAGGAGGAGAACGATGGGAGACATGACTATGGGGAGCAGGGTACAGAGGGGCACAATCACTACGAGACGGATGTCCAACATTCTGATGACGACAAGAGCGTTGCGTCTGCCACATCGAGGGAAACCACACGCACAAACCGGACGAGCAGGACGACTCAGTCGAGAAGGAATTTGTCTCCCAACAAACGTGCCGCTGCACTGCACTATGATTCTTATACAGAGGTCCACACCGCCCGTCTCATCTCGGGCCACGTCGTCGATGAAGACTACAATGGTGGCCACGCCTCTGTTCTATCCGACTACGACGACGCAAACTCCGAACGAGGGGGGACCTCAGTCGACCCGATGACCATGAGCTTCATGTCGACCATCTCCGAACATCACTCGGCTCCCCACGCCCTCGCCGGTCCAATCGAGACTGACACCCTATCGGACGACGAAGAAGACGAATTTGCCGCGCCCACGGCGCACGAACGGATGATCACCCTCGTCGGGGACGTCTACCACCGGACCGCATTGATTTGCGACGACATGTGTGATTCCGCGGGAAGCTTCATCTCGGCGGCCGAGCACCTCGTGAAGAACTGCGGAGCGGACAAGGTCTATGTGGTCGCCACCCACGGCCTCTTCCAGGGAAGTTGTCTGCAACAGATGGAAGCCTGCGACTGTATCTACAAAATCGTCGTCACCAACACCTACCCACTCACCCGACAACAACTCGAGAGTACCAGCAAGTTGGAACTCATCGACATCAGTGGAGTCCTCGCCGAGAGCATCAGGCGGACCCATAATGGCGAATCACTCCTCCAGGGCATGTTTTGATCTTTCCACCAAAAACCATCCCTTCGTGTCGCTGACAAGCTCACAATCTCCCCCGCTTTCCACATATCAATGCAGCCATTTCGGATGCAGACTGGAACTGTATCTTCGTGACCCAGATCCAAGTCGGAAGGAGCGATGAACGATATCATATGAGAGGAAGCAGCTAGAGCTGTCTGTTCTTGAAAAAAATTCCATAAAAAACGTCTCTTGGAATTTGCAACGTTTGAAATGGTCAAGCATGGGCGTTATGAAAAATCTTTTTAGGACAGAATTTGAGTTCGTCTCTGAGAAAATGACAAGCTGATGGCCAGGCACACGAGTTTGATTGTATTTGATGCTTGTGATAAAATGAGAAATTCACATGGAATGACACGGGATAAGGTCTAGACTCACCAGAGACAGAGACGGGGCAATTAAGGTAAAAGTGATTCGAATTTTTGTGTAAAGAGAGAGAGAGAGAGAGAAAAAAAGAAGAGCTCCGTTATGCATCGAAGCGATACTTGTCAACCATAGATTCCTACGCTGTGTGCCCTTTCCAATCATCCTGCCCAAAGATTCTAAACCTGCTGAAATCATAACCACGTCCATATTCAGACACGCTCAACGCGTTTCTTGTCAGTTGATGACCCGCAAGATCTTTCTCGAGTAATCTTGATTGTCGGCCAAACTTTCCGAGCTGTTTCGACGAATGGCCATGGAGGTGTCCAGACGAGTGTCCGGAGATGGTTCTGGAGCTCGGGCCATGCCTGCTCCAGCAGGTTCAATGTGACGCTTGTATTCTCCAGCAAATTCGTCAGTATCATTCTTTTTGCGACGGTAGAGGAAAATTGCAGCCACTCCGATGGCAATGGCGGCCAATACTCCAATGACTATGCCTGCAATGGCTCCTCCTGAAATACCTCCTCCGGAGGAAGTGGTCTTGAGCGAGGCAGAGGAGGATGCCGCGGCACTTGAAGCCCTCGAAGCCGTGGTTGCTGCCGATACAGTCTGTACGACGGTGACGCCCTGCTGCACAACAGATGTGACAAGATAGACGACGGAGGTCACGGCTGCGACTGTCATCTGTGTAGAGGTTGTTTTCTTTGAAGTTACCAGGGTATTGCCGCCAGCAGCAGATGAAGCTGATGCTGATGAGCCAGACCCAGCCACAACGCTCCCCGTGCCAGTGAGCCAGACTGAATAATAACCTGTTCCACCACCTAGAATGTGTCAATCTCAGCTATGCCACAGATCCCGGTCTAGTCTACTTACATATGTCAGTTGGGTAGCCAACGCAAGTTGTACTACAGAAAGAGGAGTCGACCATGTCACCGCTCGGAAGAGAATTGCCGCAGGAGCACTCGCTTCCATTGCTCATTGCAAATACTGAATTGCCCAAGGCTTTACATTGATTCGAGCAGTATCCCTCGGATTGATATTGATAAGATCCGAGACTTGTAAGTGACTCGTCGTCCTTGTAGCAACCCTGTGCTGTCTGTGCATATGTCGAGGAGAAGAGAAATGAGGTTGTAAGAAGAGTAAAGAGAGAGCGTGTATGTCCGACCAACATTGCAACGTTCGTTATACCTCCAGCCTTATCAGGGAGAGTTGCCTGAAGAAAGGTGTTTCCGGATACAGAAGATGTCGAGAGGGCGCTTGTTGATTCGACAACAATCAATGGTCGTCCTTCCTCGCTCGGTACTCGGGCCGATACGGAGTGGAAGCGAAAGAGAGCGCTACTAAACGACTGTCGATGGCGCGATTACTAAAAGATCGACGCCGTCAGAGAAAGAGAAGGTGTGATGATTGCAGGATGAGTCAGGCTACCGAGGAGCCAGTGAAATGAATAGGTGGTGCAGTAGAGAGGACTGTTTGGTTGCTGCTGTTGAGCGAAGGACGGATCTTTCGCGAGAGGGAGACGGGAGTGAGTGATCGACTGATTGGCCTTCAGATGCGCGAGCTGGGTGCAAGTCCCTCTGAGTGCGAGCGGGAGGGGCAGTCAGTAATCAGGACGGGCAGGCAGGCAGGCACAGACTGAATCGAGGCGAGAGAACGGGTTGCAGGGACAATCAATCAGCAGAGGATCTGATCAGGTGGCCCAGCTCGAATGATCAGCTTGTGTGATGAGCTGAGCTGAGCTTCGCCTACGAGCTGCATGTCAAGAAAAGTTTCGACTGGCATGCAGCTTGTGGCAGATACGCGTGCCGACTGATCTCGCTCACTTGCACGAGAATCGCCGCGAGCCAATCTGTGCACAGAGATCCCGCCCCTTCACAGTCAGGAGCGGCAGAGGCGTCGATCCTGTCTTGCCAAATGGAGGCATCTCATTTACCCCTGTCTTGACTCCTGTGGTCTGAGACTGAGCGGAGGACCTATGACACCACGCACCAGGAATGCCCCATGGTTCCGTCATGCAGAAGCTAGCCGGTCTAGATGACTGGTCGTAATACCCCTGAAATCGTGAAACGCTAATTGTCGGCTTCTGTCAAAGCAGTACTTCCCAGCGCTTCCAAGGCATTTCCATCATTGGCATGTCATTCTCAGCAATGCTCTTACCAATCTTTGTGTGTCTCAATTTGTGCTATGGTTATGGTTATAGCTATTCGCCCTAGACTGACAAAGATTCACAGCCAGACCATGTCTCACTCATTTAAGCTTTGCTGGTCTGCCGAAATTGTCCGATCCAATGGCGTGTAAGCTGTGGTTTTCCCTCGTTTCCATAACAGCAACCTGGTCGGCCAATGTAGGCTCTGCCACCACGACCGTGAAAGAGCCCACAGTGGCTCGACTCTGTGTATTCTCTCCATCCTGAGTCGGTGTTCCGTGTCGATGCAGATGAAGAAAGCGGTCATGCCGACGGAAGCAAAGACAGACATCAGATTGCTGGCACTCATGAGGAAGAGGATTATTTCTTGATACTTTGCCGCCTGTGAGACACTTGCACCGCCGAGGATCGAGCCTGTCATCATGCTAAACATGTCGAGTCAGTAGACATGATTACTTGCTAGGGTCTGGCCCACTCACCCAGGTATACTGATCAGACCGACCACAGACATGGAATTGATGGACGGTATGACTGCAAGCCTCACGGCTTCGATCAGCAGAGGTTGCATGGCTTCATAACGACTCGCACCGAACGAGAGGTACATTTCAATCTTGTCTTGGTTGTCCACGACCTGATTCAAGACATATCCAACACCGACAGAGACACCAGAGACGGCGTTACCGATGAGCATGCCGAGAATGGGAATCAACCTCACAGGCTCCCACCAGATCTCTTGATTTTGATTGATGACGAATCGAGCGCCGAGAAGTGCAACGACCAGAGAGCACGACATTGAGACCAAGACGATGAGGAATATGCCATCATAGGACTTTTTAGACCTTGAAAAGACTGCCTCTGACGTGCCAAGTAATGTGAGCACACAGGTCAAGAGTGCCACGAGCCACGGATTCCGTGATTCAAAGACGTCGCTGAGAATATAGCCGACCAAGGTCAGCTGGATCCAGCACCTCGCTCCAGCAATCAGAATTGTCTGCTCGATCCCGAGATTGAGATAATATGACAAGAAGGACGAGAGTACCAAGAAAGATGCCGCAAGCGTCACGTTCCAGAACGATAAATCATCCTTGTGCACATCTGTCATGGCAGCATGTCACCCCTTTTCATAGTACTACTCAAAAAGGTCACTCACATGAATCATGCCCTACTGCAGCTGCACATCGACGACAGCTGAAGGTCCCGATGACTCGGCAGGATCGACTCGCGCCAAGCCGGGGCTATCAAAAGTGCGCCACACGTTCGCCTGATGACATGGTGCGCATCTCCCACTGGGGATTTCCCCTTCGAGACATTGCACGAGACGTTGCTCGGCTTCATACTCCACATAACTTTCACTCTGAGAGGATCGCGTGATGTGCCTCGGAGGATATCTACCAAGAATCGCCAATGTTGACGCTATGCTGGGTGAAGGCTTCTCAATTGTCCTTCGTGCCAATCCCATGAATCTGAATCATATCCTATGCCGCTCTTGAGTGTCCAAGGTCTCGGCAAAGAGATAAGCTCTGGCTATCTCTTCCAAAACCTCAGTTTCGAACTAGGAGAGAGCGAGATTCTCTGTCTGTCTGCTCCATCGGGATCAGGCAAGACCACCGTGTTGAGGGTAACAAAATGACTCACCCTCGCTCACCAGAGAAGCCGACGGGGCCTGACGTGTCGGGGGAAAAATGTCGAGAGAGAGAGAGGCTCATTCGTGAAATAGTGTCTTGCGGAATTGACTCCTCATGAAGGTCAGGTCTGCCTCTCCGGCCAGTCTTCCAGGGACCTCGGTATCCCGCCCTGGCGAACGCGTGTGCAATACGTTCCGCAGCGCGCTGGCGTGTTGTCGGGGACCCCCTCAGAGTACTGGACGCTCGTGAATGCCTATCACTCGAGAACTGGCAACGCACGACCGGAAGATCCCATCAATCTCGGGAAATCTTGGAATCTGCCTCAACGAAGTACGTCTGTTTCGAGAAAATCTCCGGGTCCAGGTAAAAGACTGATGCATCTTTCAGCTTGGGATCAACCATGGCAGGAACTCTCGGGTGGAGAGAGACAGAGAATCGTGTTGGCCATGGCGATTGCGCTGCAGCCGGACGTCCTGCTTCTCGATGAGCCGACATCTGCACTCGATGCCAAGACGACGATGGCGGTGGAAAAGACGATATTGGACCGGAAACTCACGGCAGTGTGGATTTCCCATGATGCGGGTCAAATTGATAGAATAGCAACGAATAGGTTGATGCTCGCATGACTAATTTTACATATAGAACCATATTTTTTCTTCTTCTTCCTCTTCTCTTGGCATTATCCGGAGGGTGTCCACTTTCCATAGAGAATGTTCTCCTACACAGGACTTGTACGCTATAGTTTTGGAATCTTGAGTGACTTGGAGGCCATTGTGCATCCGAGGAGGGCAAAGAGTAAAGTTGCCGGGTGTAATGTAAAGACACTGATGCCAATCTCGCCGAATGGCAGACTCTCGAGGATCCAATCCTTGTAGACCCAGAATGCCATGACTTGAACCATCAAGAGGGATGTCGGAATAGGTGTGCCCTCAAAAGCAGCAATCTTCCCAGTCTTGTCCTTTTTCATCTTGGCAACGGTGACATTGAATCGCGCGAGCCGGGTGAGTCCACACATGACGAAAAATGTCAACACAATCATGTCGAGCATGCTCCTCATTCCCAGGGCGAAGCCGACCACTGCGGGTGCCACGCCGAAACTCACCAGATCTGCGAGCGAATCCAATTCCTGTCCGACGAGGGAGGACTTGTGCCGCCATCGAGCTACTTTCCCATCCATGACATCTGCAAATGTTCCCAATGCGATCCAGGACATGGCAGCATAGATGTATCCTTGAGAAGTCCTCTGTCCGAGGCAGTAATTCATGCTCGAAAAGACTGACATGACGCCGGATAATCCATTCACAAGCGTAATGTAATCTGCCATGTGCAAATTTCGTACTTTGAATCGTCAGCACTCATTGCTTCTTGCTTGTTCATCTACTCACGCATGGAAAAATGTCCATCGTCATTCATCCACTGTAACAACTTGACATCCGATTCCTCTATGCACACATCAGTCTCGCGTGCCTCTTTCTACAGAAGATTGGGAATATGATCCTACTTTCAGGTGTCGCATCAGGTTTCGCTGTCTTGCCTACCATCTTTGCAGTGACCGATTGGGAAGAGTCAAGGGGATGTTTTGTTGTGCGGTGTAGTCTTAAGTGGCTAAGGGAAAAACACAATGACGAACATGTCCAATTCTTCCTTTTTGGCTTTTCAATGCATGTTCAGTGTCAGGCGTTCGTGATGCTGTGGCTGAGTAAACAAGAGCTTACACGTGCTGGAAGTTGCGCTTTTCGCCTCCTCCTCCTCCTCAGCTCTTCTACCTGCTCACTTGCAGGAATTAAAGTGGATCCTCTGGAGGAATTGAAGCGAGAACCGATGCAATGGGCATGCGTAATTAGCATTAAAACTTCCAGATACTTCGGGAATTGGTGTTCATGTGGCCTGAGTGATTGTTGTGTCCATACATTCTGATCATGTGATCAGGTATATTGTTGATCATTCATGTTAGTACACCAGGATGCAACGTCTTATGTCTCCTTCATGAAACTTCATCTCTCTATTTGATGACTATGCAGCATCGCAGCTGACAGTCCACACATGGGCATCGGTGGCAAGTTATGAATCAAGAACGATGAACTCAAGGTCAAGAAAATATCGTGAGGCAACTTGATGGATGAAATTGTTTAATGTAATTGCAGTCTAAATCATTACTGCTGAGCTACTGAAGTGTTCATGGTGCAATTGCCGTCAGTCGAAGATGTGGATGCTATTAGCCAGGCAATTCTCGTCCGTCGAAAAGTGACATGAATCAGAAGGCTTCCGCTATCTGCATGCACTGCTAGCATGGAAGAAGATGCAAAGAGCGAGTCTGAACGATGATATAACAGCTGCGATTAAGCGACTGGGTTGGGGTTCATTCTATAATCATCAGTATCGTGGCCAAATGATAAACCATGGCGCCCTCACCTTCTCTTTCCACCGACCATGTTGGTGACATTTACGAATCGTCGGTTGTACTTGATTCGCTTGAGAGCTCGGCCTTTAGGCTGCTTTGGCTTCTCCTGCTTCTCGACCTTTGGTGTCTGCGACTTGACCTTTCCGGCACGCGCTAGGGATCCGTGGACCTAATAACCATAAATAATATGTTCCCCGTCACATCAGCACCATCTCAATCGAGAGGTCTGGAAGACTCGCTCACTTTTCCCATCTTGTCGAATGTATATAGATTGTCGTGTGTGGTGACTAGGATGTAGGACGAAAATCCTCTGAAGTGCTAAGCAGAGTCAGTCTGCGAATCCCAAGTGAGCTCCGAGAGTGTTTTGCAGTTTCGCCAGTCTTGAACGGGAACTCGTTCTGCTCGAACTTGACCTTGGGGTTTCTCGATACACGTGAGGTTTTATATAGCGGGAGTGGCTGATATGCCTGGAGATGCAATTCAACATTTTTCTGGAATTCGTCGGAGAGAAAGGCGGGCATGAATCTGTGTTGAAGCCCTTCTTTGGATAGCTTCCATTCGTCTTAGAAAGCTAGCTGTAGAAGATAGTTAGAGAGTGGGAGTATGCTCGGTACTTGTCTCAAGTGCAAACGGGAAGATGTAGAAGTCTTTGTGGCAAGAAAAGAAACTTATTGCCATGACTGCTACCTCATATTCGCAAAGTCAAAATACCGTCGGGCTATTGATGCCTTTCGATTGGAACTCACGCCTGGGAATGCCAATCTCAAACTTATTCTGAGCTTCTCTGGCGGAGTGTCATCCACAGTTTTGGTCGATCTAGTCTACACTGCGGTGCAGCGCACACGGGGCCGTTATCATATGCCCATAATATTGCATATCAATGAGGCAGAGTTCCAAACTGAGGATCGAGAACAGATTGCCCAATCCATCACTTATGTCAAGGCCAAGTACCCCGATATGGTCTTTCTTGAACGTTCCATGGGGGAGGTAGACAAGTACATCAACTCGTCGGTCGATCTAGCTGCCCAGGATGATCTCATTGTGAGGACTGGTACTCTGGAAGAGACACCCACGGCTTCCTTGAAGGAATGTATCTCGGCATTGCCGTCCAAGACCTCGCAGGAGGATGTCTTGGCACTCTATCGGGAGCACCTGATTCGTGAGACTGCTAGAGAACAAGGATGCTCGGGAATTCTGTTTGGCAATTCAGCTACTTCACTGGCTGCCAAGACATTGTCCCTGACTGCAAAGGGTCGAGGCTACGCCTTGCCGTGGGAGACTGCCGATCACTCCTTGTCGCATTCAGGTATTTGGTGCATCAGACCCATGAAAGGTCTCATGTTGTCGGAGGTACACACCTATGCAAAGCTACTCGGCATGCCAATCTCAGAGGCTGTGACCAAATTCTCTGGCAAATCGAACAGTATTGATGAGCTGACTCAACGGTATTTTTCAACTCTCGAGGAACAATTCCCCAGTCTGGTTGCCACGGTGGTCAGGACGACCAACAAGCTCGTCGAGCCTGTACCTCGCGACCAAGCACTTGGAGACTGCAAAATCTGTGGTATGACTTATCAGGAAGGTGCACGGCAATGGCTATCAGACATCACTGTCAGTCAAGCTGCACCCTCTGAGGGACAAGAGCCCGTCCATGCTGTTCCGCTTGTGAAACAGGAGGACTTTTGCTATGGTTGTGTTGTTGCGACCAGGGGAATCAAGAAAGATCTCATGTGGCCAGCCTTCAAAATTGTAGAAAGAGACAATGACGTACAAATTGTCCTAGCTGAGTTTCAGCTCGAGGATTAATGTTTTGGTTGGAAGGATGATTTCGGGTCACATAGCGTCATGGCACTAGCATAAACTTCTCATTTCCATATTATATAGTTTCATCTGTGCTATTCCGCTGATGCATCCCCTTGATGTGAATTCTATCATTTTTGCCAACTTTTGTACATTCTTGAGGTGTACCTCATGGTCGATCGCCACTCAACAGATTGAACAGATAACTCAAGATTTCTTCCGGCGCATGTCTAAGGCCATTATGGAGATATCTGTTTGTGACCAGATCTTTCGTGCTACCCACGGCTCGCAACGTCTCAATGGCGAGATCGATGTGTACATACATATCTTCGATATAACATGTGGCTGCTATGGGGACTGTATTTATCTTCAGACGTTCGAGATCATATAGAGGCGTCCATGGTTCTTGTGCAAGCCTGTGCGCAAGATCTCTCAGAGGTCTGAGCTCGATGTAGTCTTCGAACATCCATGGAAACATTGTTTCACCATAAAAGAAGACTGGCTCATTTGGATCCTGGGTAACCTGGAATTCCGGAAACCAGGACAGCACTCGCGCAGCGCTCCAATTTGAGGGCGAATCATCCTGACAATAGATGGCCTCATGCAGGATCGAATAGATTGGATTGCTGTCGTAGTGAAGACCGTGCTCGACGAGTTCGCGAGCCTTGTAGGTGAGAGACTGGAACTGTGACAGGTCACTGCACAACTTGAGAACGATATTGTGTAGTCTATCAAAGCCACCGTGCATCCCAAGCTCTATTCCTAGTTGACGAAAGCGTCTACTGCTCAAATTACCGCTATTTGGAGTCAGAACTTGGTGCGAATCCAGATGTGCCACGATCTTTCGGACGCGAGAGACGTCGCCGGGGAATTTGAGGTAGTAGTCCTGATTCCGTCTGATGATCTTCTTCGCCAGCCTGAAATAAACTGAATCGGGCTGAGTCTCACTGATTGGAGCCATGCCACCGGTCGATATGACAGACCTGAGACTCCTAGGAAACAGGGATAGATATGTTAGGTTACAGAACCCCCCGAAAGACTGGCCAAGCAATGACCATGAGTCTATATCTAATCTTGTCCGTATGACTTCACAATCTTGCACGATAGAATCTGCGCGGAAGTTCTTACAGAAGTGAACCTGATCATCTAGACTGCCGAGCCGTTGCAAAGTCTCATGGCTGATTGGAGTAGACATCCCAGTACCACGTTGATCCATAAAGAGGACCACGAAGCCTCTGTCGAGTAGAAATTTCAGCATGCCAGCATCACTCGGGATCGAGCTGCTACATTCGAATCCAGGTCCACCTTGGAGATATACGATGCGAGGCGCGCAGTCTACTTCTCCTGTAGGTCTATTTATACGAGAGCATTGTCTGATGAAGACTTGTATTGTAGCTTTTTCAGGACGATCATGATTCAGGGGACATGCAAAGTATCGATCGATCACATGAATGCCAGGTACAGTAAACATGCTTCCTTGTGCCCCACTCTGATGCGCTTGAGAAGATGCAATGCGCGGTGCCAGATTCACTTGGGTCATCAAGCAACGCAGAGGGAGCACTGCCTATAGTCGTGCAATCTCCGATGGTCTTTAAACCCGCCCACTGTATACAGCTTGTGATCCTTGTTTAGGCAGACGATCTAGTGCGGAAGCGATTTGTCGCCAAAGGAATGGGAAACACAAACATGAGTGGCAAAGCAAAGTGGTCCTTGAGCTCGAAAAATACATTGCGGAGATACATGTCAATCACATAATAGTCACGAATCAGCGATTTTCTATGAGCTACAAACTCATGAATTTTGTTAAAGTCTTGCTGCGGAGTGCCCAGTCAACGGATCAATATAGCCCATGTTTAGTAAATACGGAATTGTGGTACGGGACATGTCATTCATTACTGAAAGCTCGGTACGAATGGGATGAACTTTCAATATTTCGGACCTCAAATTCTACACCAACGGAAATGCCGGCAATAGCGGGGTCAGCTCTTGGTGGGTCAAAGTAACAGATGCACAACTCCTGCCATGCGTGATGTCGATTGATTGGGTCTGATCAAAGCAGAGGCTTACAGCACTGTCGGAGTAGCTTGCGAAGCAGAAGAAGCAAAGCTCTCTACCATCGATCGACATGCTGATGGCTGCAATAGGGAATCTGTACGACACACTGAAGTGTGGAGACCTTCTTTGACGAGCTAGCCACATTTCATTCGGCCGACACATCGGAAATCATGTACCTCAAAATATCTTCATAGGAGGTCTTGCATAGAAAGAATCATACGAAGTTGGTGAATGTCAGAATTCTTGGTATTGTTGAGTCTCATTTGCTCCTATCCGAATAGAGTCCTAGCCACAATCTTGCAGTACATGGAGAAAGTTACATGCAAGCATGGAATTGCACTACTTCCACGCTTCTAAGATGCACGGCAGGGATCTCAATACACGTAGCTAATCTTGTACAGTGTTCGGCAAAACTTGTCGCCTGCATGAAGAGGTTAATGCGTACATATCTGTCTGACAATGCAGCTGCATCAGTTTCGGAGGTCTACTCGATCGGGGAATGATCATCATATATGTTCATCCCACATGTACAAGAATTGCCGTCGGTCGTACTTGTCCAATCTCGGGTTCACTGTCTGGGTGCCCCGCTGCAGCAAGCATGTCAGAGATCGATTCCAGCAACATAAATGCTAGCTTGGCGTGCACTTGCTTGCTTGACATGCCAGGATAGCGCGGGCTCACAGGGCCGTTTCAGTATCGAACTGTTTCCCGTACTGGCATGGGAGGTCAAGGACCTGTACAGACGCTTAGTGGTCAGGAGGGAAAGAGACGGCGATAGTGATGCAGGTGGCGCAACACTCCATGATTTTTTCTGCCAACGCCTTCCCGCTCCACACCGAATCTGGGCCGGTAATTGATCTAAATTCTTCTTGACCGATGCTGCAAGGCTTTTTACCCCGGGTGGGATTTCACCCTTTCCGCCGCTTTGTAAGTGCCGGGTGGTTCGACAAGGAAGTCTCTCCCCGGAATATGACATCGTTTTTTGCATCTCTTACTTCTGGAACGTCGGTCAGGTCGGATGACCCGATCGTGTAGCTTCAATGTCCGCCACACGGCCACCGCGATCGGCGTTTCTTTCCATTGTCCATTCCACAAGAGAGATTGAGAAGCAGAACGCCCTCCACAGACAGCTGGAGGCAAGTTAAACCGGTCGTGTCAAATGACCCACGACACGCCAAGGTCTGGGGCTCATACTATCTTCCCTCCGTCGTATTTCTTTGCAGATGGTGGATTGGGGTGATCAACCCCTCCACAGCCTCGTGATGATGAGCATATAAGAACCCCAGACTTTCCCCAGATATTTCCAATCTACCCCAGATTCTCCTCAGCCATCTGACATAGCAGAGTCTGCTAGCTATTGAGACCTAGGCACTTGTGAACAGTAGATCGAAGGCCGTTGCCATCATGAGTAACGATGACTTGCGACGACAGAGGACAGGCGAGATGGAACTGGGAGTGACGGAGGCTACACAAAAGCACTATCAGCGCAAAGTTGTCCGAGCACCTCCTGCGTCGAAATCACGGATCGCTTATGAGAAGAAACGTCCACAGATTCTGCGTGAGATGCTTGCAGAGGCTACTGGTGTATTCTTCTACGTCTTCCCGGGAGTTGCCGCCACCGCAACACAGTTCTTTGCAATTGCAAATGCAGCTGCCCCAGGCACGACAGAGCCAAATGCTGCTGTCTTTGGATCTCTCCTCAACGTAGGACTGGCGTTCGGCTTTGGTATTGCTTTCGCTATCATCACATCTGCTTCTGTCTCTGGTGGACACTTTAATCCTGTAAGATCATCCCACGTGAAGTTATGACCAAGCTCATTGATTCCCCAGGCCATCACCGTTTGTTTCGTCATCTTCCAGGGTTTCCCCATTACGAAAGCCATCAGGTATATCTTTGCTCAGATCTTTGGTGCATTCATTGCTGGTCTGTTCATCTGGGGCATGTATCACCAACAATTCCAAGCTCTCTTGGGAGCAGGAGTGCCCGCTGAGTCCCTTATCGGAGTCTTTTGTGCATTCCCTCTCGAGACACAGTCCATTGGATACCTATTCTTCATCGAGTTCTTTGTCGACAGCTTCATTGGCCTGGTCATCTGGTCTGTCCTTGACCCTGCCAATCCTTTCGTCGCCCCTGCTGGAGCACCATTCACAATCGGGTTCGCATATACGACAATGGTGGTTGCGTTTGCTTCCGTGACAATCTCTACCAATTTAGCTAGGGATCTGGGCACCAGAATGGTCGCAGCTGCATTCTTGTCAACAAGTGCTTTTACTTTCAAGAGCTACAGCTGGATTGGTATTCTCGTCAATGTTCCTGCGACTGTCTTCGCCGTGACCTACTATGAATTCCTGTTCAAAGACACCATGCAGCACATCGAGGAGGGCCATCTCTCACATCCAGACGATGCCAACTACACTGACGGTAGTGTCAAATTACATCCACACGAGTCAGCACTCAGTGGGACACGATTAGGTCGCTTCCTTTCTAACAGGCACACGGAAACTGAGCAGGACAAGCGACCAGATTTTTCGGATCATAGTGAGAGTGTATGAGCTGCGTTTCTCGAATGAATATATAAGTATGAGTATCTTTCTGTCAATAGTGTAGTGATCAACCAAAATAGCTTTCTTAGCTTATTCAATTCTTCTGATTAGCTGTACGGTAGTCACCTAGCATTGTAAATCATGCGAGCAAACGTATATTCTGGCTCAAAGAGATTTCACTACTGATCGTCGCACAAAACCAAGATCACACATCGGAGCTCCACAGCCTCAACCTACCAAATTCCAGTCGTACCATGCACCATCCTTCTGGAAGAATTTCATACTTGTGTACATTGAAGTTCCTGCCCTGAAGGCCACTCTCTCACGGAGAGGACGTCAGAGTGATCTCAATGAATAGCGAAGAAATCACTTCACCTGTTCCCGTGTTCCCTTCCGGCAGCAATGTTACTGCAAGTATCCCACTACTTGAGGAAACCCAAATGACAACCTCCGCTACGGACAAGGCTGATACACCTGCAATAAATTCTGAAGTGTCGAATAGTGCCATACCGGCTGAAGACACACAAAGAATCCCAGATGAGGCCGGCGCGACAGTGCTCCAATCCTCACCTTCCATGAATACCACCCTACCACGACAAGATATCGCCAACGATGCTGTCCAATCGGATCGTGGTATCGTAGTGGTTGACGATGCCGTTGTCGAGGTCACTGCTCCGTCTGATATGAGTGAAACATCCAAGAATTCGGGTAATCCACCTCCAGCGAGCTCATACACCGAGCCGAACATTCCCATCGAACCATCAATTGAATCCAAGCCGGACCAAGAACAACACGAAGAGTCTCGTCAGGCCCCATTGTCAACTCCACAAACGACAGTGCCTGATGCACAGATCCAACCCTCAGCCGGCCTACCATCTGGTGTAGATCTCCAGGCTCTTTTGAATTCATTTGCAAACACTGCACCTTCTGCTCCGTCAGTGCCTGAAGAGACTCCTGTCACTGACACTCAGCCTGTCGAACCCATTCGTGTAGCATCCAAAGCTGAAAATTTTGAGAGCAGCAACTCCAAACCAACCGCTCCATGGCACAATGCTCCTCGAGGTCCCGCCGCCAGTATGGCACAAACGACTTCCGAGGATTCCCTTTACGAGCAATTCCTAGTCGATGAGAAGCGCATCATGGGTAACACCGCACCTCATGAGTTTGAACCCGGTTCGAGACTTTTTGTCGGCAATTTGAGCACTGAAACCACATCCAAGCGGGAAATATTCTTGATATTTCGTAAGTATGGAAAGCTAGCACAGGTTTCGCTAAAGTCTACCTACGGATTTGTACAATTTCTAAGTGCGAGAGAGTGTCGCAATGCTCTCGACGGTGAACAGGGGATCGAGATTGGTAAACGCAAGCTCCATCTCGAGGTTTCGAAACCACAACCGGTTCGTGGTGCACAAGCGCAGTCTAGTTCCCGTCGTCGCTCTAGATCGCCAGTACGCAGACCTGCATCGATCTCCTATGGCCGCGACTCCCATGATTCACATCGACGTGCTTCGCCGCCAAGACGTAATAGTCCTGGAAGATACCACACCCCTTATGATGCACCCTATCCGCCTCCTCGTCGGTCCCCATCTCCTCGTGCTGGTCCACCGATGCAGGACATCCTACTACCACAGCGTTTCGGTTCACAAGTTCCTGACGTGCAGATTGTGGTGATTGACGAAGCTGATAGAGCTTATATCTACTGGGTGGAGACTTCTGTACGCCAAGCAGGTCTTCGAGTTGAGACGCTGTTTCTGTCTGCTCGACTCAGCCTACAAGCTGTCGTGCGACAGATGGTCAAAGAAGGTGTGCTCGCAATCATACAGTGTGATCGTCAGCTGCAGATGACAAACAAAGTGAGCCTGCAAGTCTTTGATCGGTCTCGTGGTGCTCAAAATGTCCGCTTTGATGAATATGCTGGACTTGACATGGCTACTGCCATTGGTCTACTCAACCGGACCAGACAGCAGGCTGCCATCGCGCCTGTAGCTAATCCTCCTCCTCCTCAACAAGCCAACTTGGCCGCAATGATTGCTCAGATGGATCCAGCTAGCCTGCAACAAGTCATCGGTGCCTTGTCCCAGCAACAGCAGCAACAGTCCCATCACGGCGCGTATCCTGGTGCGTTCCCATATAAACGCTAGTTAGCTCGTGTATCATAGCTTGTAGCCCCAAAATTGACTCTGCTCTGCCGCTTGAAATAAATTACAATTGAAAAGAGGAAATTTCTCTTATATTCATGGCACAGGACTTCGGCTCCTCGGTGTGCCGGCCATCGGTGTCTGAATGGCAATCCATCTGGTGTGCATCTTGATGATTTTCTTCACCAACTCTTGCTCAATTTCAAGCTTACTTTTCCGTTGTTCATCGTTGAGAACGAGCCACTCTTCTGCTTCGTTTGTCACGAGTACTACTTCGAAAGCTCTCCTGGAGAGAATATTGGCTACGACACATTGATGCCCATAATTCTTCAGGGCACTCTTGGCTTTTGGAATCAACAGGGACGGATCTGTCTCCAATTTGAAGGAACAGATAAAGGCACGAGGGGCCCACTGGTCTTCGATCAATGCCTGGAGGACTTTGGGAGCCTTTGCGAGGGTCAACTCGAGTGTCGTGCCTGAACTTTGAATCTTGTGTTCTGGTAACAAGGAATCCGGGACCACGAAATCCGATACCGCTGCGGCCAGATAGAAAGCGACGTTGGACCGATGGGGACGGAGTAAAATTGCGATGGTACGGAGTAGGTAGAGGTATTCGTTGATCGTGGTGAAGTGTAATTTGTACAAGGTTCCTGCTTCCTTGACGGCTTCATACTTGGCAAAAGTGGCACTGATGTCAGCTTGCACGGCTCTGTTTATGCCGATCGTACCATCCTCGTGAGATTCCAGAAAGTCTAGAAAATTGAAGCTTGAGTGAGAGAAGGATCTCGTGAAAGGTTGGAGACTGAATTGTCTGTGTAGGAAGATGACTGCGTATCCTTCCTGTAAAAAGTACTCTGCACTGGCACTACCCCTTGTGCCGGCACTGAAATTGTCAATGAATCGAACATTACTCTTCTCCAAGGGTACAGTGGTTCCACCACTCGTGATGAGAACTATCCGACGTCCGTAAGAAGCTTGATGTGCGATGAAGGATTCCACTGCCTTTGGCTGAAAATGTGGTGGAGCCTCTTCTAGAGGAGAAGTGAGTGCGGTTGACATACGACAGAAATTTTTCTAGGTAGTCCCAGTCCAGAAATGCCTTTCGTACTGGGCACTTGAAGAGCCGTCAAGATTGTCATCTGTGCAACAATTAGAGGGATTCATGGTAGATGAACAGAGTGCAACAACCGGGCTGAGATTGTGGGGTCAATCTCGCGTCAGGAGAATACGATATCACATGTGATTGTGTTGAACCAAATTGAAGAACATCAGATTGAACCTGTTGCATCTACCTACAAAGGACCAGAACTTGGTAGAACGGGTGACAGGCATGGCAACAAAGACTGCATCTGCTGCTGCCGATCATGGAGGTATTCCAACTGCTCCCTTTGTCGAAACTGTGGAGGATTTTGTGACCACTTTGGAAGATGTTGATCGGGTGCTCCAGCAGTTTCAAGAAGCTATAGCAAAATATAAGTTCATGCAGGACAGTTTACAAAAGACTGCTGCGAATTTGAGTGAAAAGATACCTGATATCACAAAGACTCTGGAGACGGTACAGTTCCTCGGTTCCAGGGATGGCGAAGAAGAACCTTTTGTGACGGATTTCGAATTGAATGACACGCTCTACGCAAAGGCTTCCGTGCCACATACTGATGTTGTCTATATCTGGCTCGGCGTAAGTGATAAGCACGGCCGTCGGCAACTTTAAGAATTCCGTGCTGACAAGGTCAAGGCAAACACCATGGTCGAGTATCCAATCCCCGAAGCGGAGGAGATGTTGGCTTCACGGTTGAAGACTGCCAAGGACTCTCTCGTGACGACGGAATCAAATCTGGAATTCCTTCGTGAACAGATTACGACAATGGAAGTCAATATAGCAAGAATATACAACTGGTCTGTTATGAAGAGAAGGGCGGAACGAGAGAATCCATGATAAATACACGAGCGATATCACCTTGCATACCGTCTGCTTCGTCAGTTGACAGAAGCTTCTGCTTGTCGACTTCTTGTCGATTCCATTGGCTTGTAGCGAGCGTCTCACTTTGGAAGACAATGAGAACTTCTCATCTGATACGATCAAGAATTAGAGAGAGAGAACATCACATGCTGCCTTGAATAGTCGTCGTTCGACTAGACTACTGCTAGATGGCAGTCTGTAGATAGTACTGCATCAAACATAGGAATCTATAGCGCAAGATTTCTCAATACTACAATCCATTCAGGAAAGCATTTCAATTATAGCCGACAGGATTTGACGCCTCCAAAAGATTCGTGCATTTCCATGTGATGTAGTATATTCGTTCAATGTCACCAATTGCTCCAAAGCCAGGGTCAGGGAAGGCATGCATGAGATCTTGACGATCCAGTGTGGAAATGCGGCGAATTACATAGGCACTCATTTTTGGAACTTTCAGGATCCAGTCTCCAGAGATCAGGAAGAGATTGATCATAATGTCCTGTTTAGTGCAGGTCAGGCGAGGAATGGCATGGAAACCTATACGCCTCGTCTATTGATTTACGATCGGGCCCGGCACTATGGGAGCATGAGAAGGATCAATGACCTGTATGCTGATCTCGAAGACCCCGCCAGTGTGGGTAAGACGACTACAGCAGAGGAAGGACCGGCTCATGGAGGACAGACTGCACAAGTGGTCCATAAGGAGCCACGCATCGCGTCTCATGCATTCCAGGATAGTCTGGAGCAGGATGAGGTACCCGATGGATCGGTGCTCGGGGACTCCAACGTCCGGTATTGGAGTGACTACAACACGCACTTTTATCGTCCAAACTCCTACCTACCCATCGACTCTTCCTCCCTGCCTGCACGGCTGCAGACGCATGAAGATGGACTCGACCTCTACCGCCATCGAACGCAGACAGAGTCTGACATCTTGGACACGGACGTACGCCCATTCATGGAAGAATGTGACTTGGTGCAAGGGATCAATCTGCTGACGGATGTCACGGATGGATGGGGAGGATTCAGTCTGTCCCTCTTGATGGATCTCGGTGCCGAGTTTCCCAAAGTAAGCAAGTTTGTCAGCTTTTGCGACGCTCCGGGGACGAGAGACGAGTACAGGAATGCGGGAAGTGCCATCTTGGGAATGCATGATGAAGTAGACAGTCTCATTCCATTCAAGGGCGCCTGCGAATCTTGGTCGGCGAGTGCCTCGGCGGCACTCTGGATGGACTCCCTCACGGTTCCCGTTCGCCTCAAAGGAGCAAGTCTGAGATTGTCCGACCTCCCTTCCTTCCTCATCCCCAACCACAAGATCTTTGGCTCGGGAATGCTCGATTTCGACATCAATGCCGTCCCGGGTCATGCGGATCGACAACTTCGAGTCGAAAGACAGGTCGGTGACAGCGAAGAGGTACTCAGGAGTGAATTACACAATGGATCCCTGGTGACGACCTATCGACATGCAGTCAAGGTCGAGTACCCGGCCTCCTTCCCAAACTCAAAGAGAGCCAAGGAGGAGGCATGCCAAGTCAGCCTGAGGGACTCTGCAGCTGGTTCGAGTACTTACCTGAAGGATATTCGAGAGATGATTACAGGCATCAGAGGCGCCGTCGGATACAACGAGAGGAAAGAACAGATTGAGGAAATCAAGGAACTCGAAGGACTCTATCGGTCGGAATTATTTGAGGAGGAAGGTTCCAGTGATGAGGACGGGTTCTGATCATTAATTCTTCAACCTATGACAATGCTAATGATACGCCAAGTACAGTAGACAACAATGACACTATCGGGAGAATGCTTGCATACCGGTCACGGAGAAAATCTCCTCGAGAGATCTGTACGGTCGGCAAAGGAGCCTTTGTTGTCATTGTAGGGGTGATTGTCGGAGTCACGACGACGGCTGTCGTCGTTGTCGACACGCTTGATGTCGTCGTGGTTGGCTGAGGAGGAGGAGGCACATAGACTGTGCTATATATATTGATGGGTATACTCGTCGTGGTGGTCGTGCTGGGTAGAGGCGGAATTATTGTATAGTAGATTGTGCTCGCCACGGGAAAGACTGATGTGATGACAGTATGGAGCGGCTGGGCCGTATAGACTGACGTCTCGTATATGATGGCTGTTGTTGCAGAATAGATAGTCCTAAGGCTCACCACTGTCGTGTAATGGATACCACTGGCACCAGCCGTCGTGTTGCCATTCTTTGCAATGACCCCACATGCGTCCGTGATTTGACTGAGTTGTTCAAAGGATGATTCATATGATAATTGTTTGCAGCATGACGAACATGTCTGGACATATGACAAGAATTGCGGGCTACACGAACACCGCATTTGTTGCTGATAATCCAGCTTGTAGGCTCCGCAAGTGCTGAACAGGACCGTGTTGACGGAGGAACATTGAGCGTTGCATTGATCGAGCGTGACCGATCCGCCGCCCGTAATGATGATGTTATTGTTCAGCGTAGCATTCTTGGCAACCGTCTGAGCAAAGACCATCGAGGGCAGACATAGGAGGAAGAAGAACATGACACTTCTGATGGAGAAGCATATAGATCGACATGTACTCAATCTATAAGTACAAATTCGACCATCATGTGATGATACATCTCGAGGCGCTTTGATCCTATCTCTCAGATGACACATGGCGCAGGAAAAACTATATTTGAGCACGATCCCACCAGTGTATACACTTCTCGAAGACCGTGCACATTTCACTTTCTCTCAAGCAGATGTGTGCCTTAACCACGATTCTTCTTCTTGGCTTTCGCTTTAGCCTTCGCTTTAGCCTTCTTCTTTTTAGGTGAATTCGAGTCGATTGGGACATCTTTCTCAAGATCTGATTCAATGTCCAGATCAGAAAGTGCTAGGTCTGCAAGAACGCCGCTGTCGGCGTCCAGACGAGCCTCAAACTCTTTTCTCGAGATGTAGTCATCATCTTCCAGCATGACTGGAGATTGACCTACCGATTTTGCCGTCGACTCTTCCGAGCCCGTGACATTGGCTGTATCGACAGTGTGAGTCTGTTTTCCAACATCGCTGGCGTTGTCTGGCTCCTTGTCGTCTGCACTCTCCCGTCCACTTCCATCTTCAGCAGTGACAAACGACTCACTCGAATCGTAGTCCAGGCCAAGCGCCATGGCCTCCTTTTTCATCTCCCACTTCAGACGCTTCACCGTCTGGATGTGCTTCTTGGACTTTTCGTGACCAGTATATTGTCTTTCGGATTTGAAAGTCTTGCCGCAAGCGACACACTCAATCTCTGTCTCCCATTCCTCAAAAGCCTGCATCTCCTCATCTGCCAGGACTTTGTCATCCACTTTTTGCCAATCTTGCTCTTGGAATTCCGACAACTTTGCCCTGTTAGCAGCACGACTTGCCTCTGCCTGTATCTTGCGAGATTCGAGTAGTTCCTGTTGTCTCTGAGCGACTGATATCTGCGGCTTCGCTATAAAGCGATAGTCTCGCTTTTTCATGTATGAGATCAACTTGTGTATGACCTCATTGTACTCCCTCCGTTCTGTCGTCCGGAGCTTTGCGTTCTCCTTCTCCATGGCTCTTCTGACACGCCTGTCAGGTGCCCTGTGGTATGCATGTATTTCCGCCCAGGAAAATGTTTTATTGGAAGCAAACGTTGACCAGGTATGATAGAAAGCTCGCACATCATAATCATCACTGTCTGCATGACCAAAAGATGGCAAATTGGGAGGATCCATGCCTTGTTGTTGACAAGCCTCGTGCTCCTCATTCGTAATGTCATCAAACAGCTTCCGTAAAACGGTGAAGAATCCCTTTTTGGAATCGTCTATAGGTGCTGAAGTGACCTTGTCGAAAAATGACATCAACTGATTTGCAGACAGGCCAACCACATCTTCAGCTTCGTAAGACCCTTCAGCATCATCTCCGCTCAAGATAGAGTCCTTGTGGCGATCGTACCATGCCCGCTCATTCACATCACTGAGAATCTCATATGCAGACTGTACATCTGCAAATTCTTTTGTGGCCTCTTCGACCTTGCCAAAATTTCGATCCGGATGATACTTCAATGCTGCCTTTCGGTATGCTGTCTTGATCTCTGAGTCCTCTGCTGTTGTAGCTACACCGAGAATCTCATAATAGTCACGCATAGCGGCCTTTGCACCTCGACTTATGTGAACTTAGCTATCTTGACAAGCTATAGTTGCAAAGTACAGGTAGCTGAAAGATACATGTTACATCGACCGTCTTGGTCGTTTAACGCTGCAGTCTCTACCTCAATCACCTTCCTTGACACTTGCCGTCGCACTGGAAGAGGAGTAGCATAAAGGTCACAACTGTCGGAATTTACAAAAGGTTATGACTGAAAAAATGCCCAAAATGTGGAGCCATGGGCTTATTAGCGAAATAGTGCGGCTATTTCAAACTCAGAACGACTGACACAGGCCAAGAGTCTGGCAGAGTCTCTTAGATCTCTTGGCAACAGGGTCCATCCTGGATGCTGACCATTGCGAAGCCAGACAGGAATATGGTAGAGGGTCACCTTGATCAACCTAGATTACCGTAGTCTATCAGTTGCATCAATCTATACTATCCCTTCGACCTCACCATCGCTTAGAGCATCGAAGCCATCTCCGTTATCACGCATATTCTATCACATCAGTCTAGAACATGTGAAAATGTCATCAAAGCCTCACTTCGGGTGGATCGATGGATGGCACGAAAGCTAGGCCGATGTAAGCTATCCCCAATGCGATCAGATAAATTGACGCAAGTATCGACAGTGCCTAGACCAGATGAGTGACATGTCTTGAGCAGGTTCTAGGTGGCATAGTGAACCTACACTTCTTGACATTATCAGAGTTGAAATGAAGATCGAAAAAACACCTCGTCCTGCAGCAGATTTAGCTGATTCTCTTTGGAAGGCTTGAGAGACTGACCGATGAAGGAGAACAGGAAGGAAGAGTACTTTTGAATGATAGGCACGAATTGAATCGTGAACTCCATGCCTCCAATAGCGCTGCCAAAGAGAATCAAAAACAATCCTTGAAGAAGCGATATGAAACCATAGGATAGATCGACAAAGCCTGCCACTACGAGAATGAATGCTTGTGCCAGGTTTGCACCCTTGAAGATGAGCTCGAGATTATCCATAATGTACGACTGCGACACCGAGCACTCCCACAAATCACGACACCCCGTGTTACCACCGCAAGATCTTTGATGACGTTTGGCTGACTCAAGTCTAGTGTGGATCGGAGTACCCGGATATAGCACAAGGGAGCTAATGAGGAAAAAGCACTGGACTAAGCAGAGGTATCGCTCACAGCTGAAGACGACAGATGTAGGCAGGAGGGTGCCAAATCAGAGCAAGGCCGGCTCCAGAAACGCTCTGGGCCCGCACGACAGGAAAGAGCGATCAGTTTCACTCTCCACTCGGGTGATCTGCTTCGTACGCATCCCACACAGCAGCCATAGCAGGCATCACTTTGATATACTGCAACGACGAAATCAGGTCCGAACTCTGAGCACGATGGCTGATTGGACAGTTTACAGGAAGCAGCCATAAGTCACGAGAATAGAGTAGAACAAGAATCTGGTAGAGTGGAGATTCACATCATGCTTCTTCTTGTGCTATTTCTCGTGGTCGCTTCTAGTGACTTTCGGATGACCATGACCAGGAACGTAGGTCACGGGCATAGAAAAAGTCATGCCCGCACCACTTCCTTGCTCAAACTCTTTCTGGTAGGATAGGGCTGTATCGGCCAAGCTGTGCTCTGAGGCTACCGAGTCAGCCTGTCTCTCTGCTACCGGACTCGAGTGGCTGCGACTCGTCTGTCGCATGTTGGAAGACTCCGAGTCAGAGGCTCGCTCATTCTTGACCACTGCCGGTTTCGGTGATGTTGGGAGTTGCGTGTGCAGCTCATGAGGCGACTGCGCATCGTCAGAACTCGAGATCGGGCGATTCATATCGTCTTGCTTCAGATCTAACACTCGACCAAATCTTGACTAGTCCGAAGGATTGTCTATGCGCTATGCTCAGACGACCAGCCTTGAAAGTCAAGCGTCTCGTTGCCTAGCCACGATCACTTTGGCGATCAGCGTAATTTCTTCTCCGCAAAATTGAAGCGACTTGACCGATGAGAGCGCAAGGTGGACATGATCTGTGGCACAGCCTCTTGAGCTCTCATCACTTCGTGCACAAATCATTTGCTTGGATGAAAATAGCGTAGACCGCTGTGGTCATAGATTATGACAAATTCCCGCGCTTAATTGCCCATAGATCGTGAATAGCTTTTCGACCTTGTAGGATGCGTTTCCATGTACCTGGTTTTGTAATTGCATCATCAGATATTTTCCCTTAGCATGACATATTCCCGTTCCGAATCGCCAAACATGATCGTATCGCCGTTCCTCAACTCATAATAACGGCTCTCAGGAATCTCCTTTGCATTGACGTATGTCTTATTTGTACTCTCGAGGTCAATCAAGTATGGTTTGATCTCGACCTTGACATCTCCAAACTCATTCTTCTTCCTGGTCTCCCGAAACTGGATCACGGCGTGTTGTTTACTACAGCTCGCATGGTCGGTCGGAATATCCACCACCAGTCGATCACGTCCAAAAAGGAAGGCAGACTGTTTCGAGAGATGATACATGTCGACTTCCTCCTTGCCTTTGTAGACGTACAATCGCCATTTCCGCTTCGGAAGAGCGGCCTCGACTGGCTCATGATACTTCAACACCGTACCGGTCTGCGTCGTCTTTGATTCGGCCGCAAGAGCACCCGAGAGACCATAATTTGGCCGTTCTCGGGATCTCTCCTTTCTCTCCTCAGACTCCGTCTTTGGTCGACTTTGCACTTCTCGGCGATCACGCGAGCGATGTCGCACTGGAGACCTGGATCGACCCCTAGCCATCGGAAACCCTGTTAGAAGAGGTCTCTAGAATCGTATGCTCAACGAAGACATGTATAGAGCTCTTAGCCTCGCGTCCTTTGTCCTGTGCAAAAGAAGGCTTGTTCTTGTAGATTCTGTTGATAAATTGTTGGAGCAGTAAATTCTCGGATATCCCGATCTTATGCCAATAATTTTGATTAGTGGCGGACCTTTTTCTTTTAGGCAAGATGAAAGGTAAAAGTCCACAATTTACGATGGTTGATATAGCATAATCTGATTGTGCTAAATACTTTCATTGTTAGATTCGTTCAGAGCGACGTCTGAAGGATTGTCTGGCAGCATGAAGTGAATACCAAAGCCATTGGATTATTGCTAAAGTACAGTGCCAGCTCTATGGCCTCCACTAAAAGTCCTTGTTGTACAGCTTCTATCTAAACATTTCGGATTGACAACTCAGGCACAAGATGAGGAACCACCGTAATTTGGGAGCACATCTATCATTGGAGTCATCGTCTGATTGACCTGAATAGATCTCGGCGTTTTTGTGACAGATACTCGAGCTGTCTCATCATACGATCATTTTCGAGTCTTATGGTAGTCAGGTCGCCTGGCAGGGATTGGAAATTGGTCAGTTGTGCCTCTTTCTCACGGAGGACTCGCAAGCTCTCTTGTAGAACTGCATCTCTGGAAAGAACAATTCCGATGGTAAGATCTGGTGCGTGGGCATTATCTGTCGTCTGATCCTTAGTACGGACCTTGATCATATGGATCGCCTGTGTATGTTGTTGTGTTTGATCGGCAATCTTCTCCAGGACTTCACCTGGGATGTGTCGCCTGCGCTCCTTGACCAAAGCTATTTTCTGAGTCAAACTATGATACGCAAGCTCTAGATCCTTCTGTTGAGCTACACATTCTTCGAGGACTTGCTTTTGTTGAGCATAACTATGAAAGAGACTACTGCTTTAGACGCTGTATAACCAAATGTAGCATGTCTTACCTGGAAATACACGGAAGCTCAGTCACGTTTGAAAAGTAACTCGCGATATCGATTGCACCAAACTGTTCTTCGGTATGTAATATCCCGCAACCTCTAAGCCGTTTGTCCAAGGCTGCTACTGATTCGTTGTAAGCTTCTTGCTTCTGACCATACATTTGCATCTTACCCTCCTCTTCTAATATTGTAAGTAGCGACAAACGCAAGTCCCTCAAGCGAACGCGATCCTCCTTTCTGTGATTGAAGGAGTCGCTCTCGTGGACCAAGTAAGCCAGGACTTCTTCCGAACTTTCGAAGGGGACTGCTCCATGTAGCAATTCGTGGACAAAGCGATTAGCAATGCGAAGATGCGAAGCTTGGTCTGAATCCTGTAACGTGACGGACATTGTTCGAGCACAACACCGGGGAGGATACTGGGTGTAAGGAAATCTCGTCCTTGCTGGGGGGCGATAGATCCTGAGTTTGTCAAGTCATTGATTGTATCTCCCACTTTTCCTTAAGCGCCTCAAGCTTTGCGCGCCAGTAATCAATCACTCGATGTCCATTGCTTGTATGTATGGCTAGTCTGATGAGGTGAGTCCCTTTGCAGAGAACAGATGTCGCATGCGAGGATGAAATGTGCAATCGTTACCTGGTTTCGTGTGCAAGTGGAGCCGCCAATTAGTCTTTCCCTGCCTCCAATCTATTCGCGGAGCTCCAGGACTCAAAACACAAGTTGCCAAGCTGGCCAAATCTCCAGGCTCTCCATGCACCTTCACATCTCGTTCCAGAGTGTTTCATCAGCCATCGTAGTGACCTGTCTGTAGCTCACATTCTCTGATACATAGAGTACCTGAGTTGCTGGAGTGCACTGCTTGCGACAGCATACTCGATTGGCGAAAGTGCATCAAGGAAACCAATCATGCGTTTTCCAGGAGTAGGCATCGCGTTCCTTACCATGGCAACCTTTGTAAATCCATCCTGTGCTCAGGATGAGCCCGTATCGGTTCTGATAGAGAGAGGGAATGAGATGTTATCCCTAGGGAAGACAGGGGAGGCACTTACAATCTTTACGAATGCGATCAACAAGGATACCTCGAATTATTTGACATATTACAAGCGTGCCACTACATATCTTGCAATGTCCAGACATTCAGCGGCTCTGAGCGATTTCAACAAGGTCCTACAACTGAAGCCAGACTTTTCTGCTGCGATATCGCAAAGGGGTAAGGTCATGCTTAGTTTAGGGCAGTGGGATTCCGCAGAATTGGATTTAAAGGAGAATCGACAATCTCTGGAAGAAATACGGAAGGCTAAAGAAGCGTTTAAGATTGCCACTCAAGCTTACGACACACGAGATGCGGCAAAATGCATAGAGCAAGCTAGCACTGCCATTTCAATAGCGTCGGCCTCTTCCGGGCTGCGTTTGTTACGTGCTAGATGCCATATCCTGCAAGGCAATGCGGAGGAAGCGATCGGTGATTTGATATATGGCACGAGACTGAATCCATCTGATCCAGATATACAGATGTTGAGTGCCAATCTCTTCTTCTTCGCCCTGGATGACAATGAGAGAGCCATTCAACAACTGAAGGCTTGTCTGCACTACGACCCAGATGCAAAGGCATGTAAGAAGAGTTTCCGAACCTTGAGAAAGTTGACCAAATCCATCGATGCCGTCGTGAAGGCGAAGGACGCCAAGACATGGACCTCAGGGAAAAAAGCGTTGAAAGGAAGTGATGGGCAAGCAGGTCTTTTGGCACAGGTGGCAGAGGAACAAGAACGTCTCATCCAAGAATCCATCCTCAGCAAAACCTTACAATATGCATTGATGGCGAAGCTGGATGGCCTAGCCTGTGAAATCTTTGCTGAGACGAAGGACCCCAAGGGCATGGAAAAGTGCAACAAAGCCCTCGAATTTGATCCAAATTCAATCAACGCAATGAAGGCGAAAGCCACGATACTCCTGAGAGAGGATCTCTTTGAGGATGCCATTGAAATTCTCAACAAGGCCAACGAAGTCAGTGGTGGTCAGGATAACAGTGTACGTGAACACCTCCAGAAGGCTCAGAGATTGCTCAAAGTCAGCAAACAAAAGGACTATTATAAAGTCCTCGGCGTCTCCCGTGACGCGGACACCAAGACGATAAAGAAGAAATATAGACAATTGACGAAAGAATTCCATCCAGATAAATATCACGGGTCACTCACCTCCGAACAAGTTGTCAAGAAGATCGAGGGAATCAATGAAGCTTACGAGGTGCTTGCGAATCCAGAGCTCCGGCAACGATTCGACAATGGTGATGGTAAGACGACCAATTCACAAGTGAGACATTCATGAAGCTGACTTTCCAAATAGATCCCAATGCACCACCTGATCAACAGCACAATCCCTTCTCTCATCATGGCGGGTTCCCTGGTGGCCAACAATTCTACTCACACGGGTTCCCTGGTGGAAATCCCTTCGGTGGCGGAGGCGGAGGATTCAAGTTCCAGTTTTAGATGCGGCGGTGCGTTCGCATACGCTGCCATTCATAGCGTAGGCATGACAGGTAGATGCATTCCAGGCATGACTCCCTCGAAGGATTCTCCCCTTGTTTCATGGTTTGATGCATCAGCTCCAAGAAGAATCACGTGAGCTGTTTTGGCATTGCGAGATCAAAACTACGTAAAGGTACCACTAAAAGTATATCGATCATAACTCGACATCTCGAATTCGGGAATCATAATCAAATGGATCAGTCTTGTTATCCCATGTCAAATTGCCCTTTTCGTCAACAAATGCGCCTGTTTCCTGCACCGTCATCTTTGCATCTCGCCGTGTTCGTTCAGCTTCCTGAGAAGCGACTCCAAGACTATCGCCAGGCAGCCAGAGTGATGGACATTTCGAGGTTAGGGCTTCATGTTGATAGCTTGGAGGCGCATCCGAGGATGAATTAGTGCGGTGCTGCATGGTCTTTCGAGCCGAATCCAACGAGGTCCGAGAACCAGGAGTCTGCTCAGGATCGCGGAATGGAGAATCTCGTCCCTCTCCGTGGGAATCATGGTACCCAGCAGTTCTCATATCGTTCAATTCAGTCGAATCTGGCTCGCTCTCGCGATTTGCCATGGTGATGGGAATTGTGTCGAGTAAAGGACCGAATGCTGTATTGAGCTTGATATGGAACAGGATGGTGGCAACCAACGCGACCACCATCAGAACTATCGATCCCCATGATTTACCGACGGCAACCAGACCAATCATACAGACCTCCAAGAAATACACACCGACAAGAGTCTGCTGTAGGGCTCGGGGATACAGAAGTCCCAAAGTTGAGGTTTGCAGGGCATATACGTACAAGAAGTTGTATTTATATGCCAAGTAGAAAGCTCCGAAGGTGAAGGCCGAGAAGACGAGTATGAGTGGTGAGATGAGTGAGTAAGTGAGGCTGATCATGGCAAGGAAAGCATAGATGGGATAGACCGTTCCAAACTTTAGTGCTACAAGATTGTTCCAACGCGCCCATTTCTTCCGTGGAGTGCTGTCGAGCAGTTTTCCGAGAACGAAGAATAGTATCAAGCCAACAATCTGTGCAAGTGCACCAGATGCAATAGCCAGACCTTGCAATAGAATGTAAGCAATGTAGAAATTGGACGCTGTTGGCAGTTTCGCTGCGAGAATTGAGGTAGCAGAGCTCGGATCATCGATAATCTGTGTGACGGCAGCAGTAGCAGAACCGACGACTGTAACCACTAGGAAAGACTGGACGACCAAGAATGTGAAATATGAGTTACTCACGGCATATTCGATTCCGGAACGTGTTGGGATGCCTGACTTTTTCGCACAGAGACGAAGAATGATGGGCAAAAGAGCCATAAGTACAGCCAGCATGATTGTTGGCAGGTAAGATGTGATCAAACCCAATAACACTTCCGGGCAATTGTTGATAAATCTCAGGAACTTTACCTTCTCTGTGAGATATGTAATATTACTGACGACTCCCACAAAGGCCACAGGAATTGTCCAAAATATGATCAGCGCCACGACAAAAGTTGTAGCCAGGGTGCCCTTCAGCATTCTCGATTTCCAGGTAAGATTCATATTGGACCAGACCACATCTTGTGGAGCGATCTCGGTATATCTTGGCTGCATTTCCATGGCATTGCCTGATGCTATAGCCTGGAAACACATCTGCGCTGCAGCCTGAGTGTGAAATTGGACGAAACAGGAATTCATGAGTTTGTACTTTGAGGGGTCAGCTTGTTGAGCTGCAATCTCGGGATTGAGTCGAGCTAACTCCTCAGAGCACCATTTGATGGTGTCTACCTTCTTCCCGAAGAGGCCTAAGAATCCCAGTTTATGGTGCGGACGCTTCTTCTCCGGCACGAATCGAGTGGTCGACCCATCATTACGTTCAGAATCGGTGAGATGCCTTGCATCCTCCTTATTGGTGCTTGACTTTTTCGAATTGAGTTTGTTAGCCACCTTGATGAGCTTTGTTTGTGCAGCCTCGAGCTTGTAGGCAATCTTGTCTCTTGTCTTGATACTGTCCTCTAGATCGGAAAGATCCTGGTTGAAATAGACTTGTTTCACGCCTCCTGGATATACCTCAAACGCCTTTTCCATTGCTGCCTGACTGAGGTGGGTTTCAGGTATCTGTGTGATGAGGACGGTGGTAGCCTGTGGAAGTCGCGAATGAGCGGGACTAGTGATATATTCATGACGCACGAGTAAGTAATGCTGGTACTCTCTGTAAATTCCAAAACATATGAGAGCAATGAAGATCCAACCCATGAGGATAGGCGCACTGCTCGGTCAATGTATTTTCGAGTTGGACATGGTACAACTTACTAGAATCTACCACTTGAACCAGAGATGTTTGATATCGAGATGACGTCGAGTCCTGTCTGTCCGGCGGGGCCTGTAGCATAAACTGGAAACAACACTGGCCAAAGTATGACACAACCGGCGAGAGTGATGATGAACATGAATTTCATGTAGCGTAAGAAGCTAGCCTCATGTCAGCAGTTTCGAGGACATCGACGTCTGATCTTACAAGTAGCCATCCAATCCAGCTTTTTGCAGCAAGACTGTGTCAACCTCGACCGCGAGGGGCATGAACCAGGAGAACGCCCCGGGAGGCAAGGCATTTGTTTGTCTCCTATGCGGTATAGATCTCACGATAGCCTTGGGCTCGTAGATTCGTGGATAGCGCTTTCGCAATGCAATGAAGAGCGACACCATCAGACCGAAAATGACAAAGTTGATGATAAGTGCTAGTTGATAGTCAGCCAAGCATTTCCAAGATATGATAGAAGGCACCACTAACGTGTCAAGAATTGCTGAAGGGAGGTGCCCTTGGCTGTGCCACTAGAGGACGACATGAAGCTTTTCCTGAGAGTCGGTTGGGATTGACGGGCGCTCTACAAATTTCTGAACCACTTCTGAAGGTAGAGAGTTCGGCGCGAATGTAGTGCAGGAGTGGGACAAGCTAATTGACTTGTCTCACAGAATAAAGCTGTAACGACGAGCAGCTTCTGATACCACGACGATGGAAGAGAGGAAGGAGAGGGGAGAGAAGTGAAGAGGTTGAGGGCAGCCTCTCCGTCACCAGATCACCATGTGTGTTTTTCTCTCGTCTGATCTGCAACGCGAGATTTTGCCAGCTTCTCCTTGGAGGGGTGGTTGACAACACTGTGGCTGGAGGGACCGAGCTCCAGCCTCCTTTCTATGCATGCCTGCGATAGAGTTTTGGCTGCTCACGCAGACTTCTGACATTCATCTCCCACACTTGGGCTGGACCCCAGGCGGCCACAAAAACTGCCTGCTGAGCTCCAAGTCAACCTCGCCAAACATCTCAGCTGATCATCGAATTAGGCGGGCCTACTTCTGCGCCAGGGAGAATACCGGTATGGTGATCGTCTACGATGACGTCACAGTGTTGCCTTCCGCGGCTAGACGCCATCGGGTTAGCTTCGATATCAGCGTTCTTGAGATACACTTTCATGATCAGAACAGAGTATGGAGGCGCGCGCCAAGAACTATGCCCAATAAACACATCTTCGTCTCCATGTAGTCGACTAGCTCGGCAGGGATCGAATGTGGCCGAAGGGAAAGGTGTGCACGTAAGAGGCCGAGATGTGTAAGATTAAGGTGTTTATTCTGTATGTATGATATAGCTAATTATTTGATCGAGACCTTCTGATACTGGTTACTAGCTCCTAGGGCTTCTGAACAAAGATTTGCGTAGCTGCCTTGCCAATGCTGTCCGAAACTCGTACACGGACTTCGTCATCTTGCTGCAAAAATAGTATTGCCCCATCGACACAGAGTATGCGCCTTGTGGAATCTGATTCTTTTGCAACTATCGTAGCTTCTCCAGCCCGGTAGTACTCGAATGCCTTTCTGTTGATCTGGGCGCCTGCCTTGTATGCATCCATGAGTACAGATCCCAACTCCGTACCGGTGAGATCTCCCATACGAACGATATCGACCTTATCATTGTCTGCCACCGGATTGGCTAATGGAGCGATTTTCCAGTCGCCTTCGAGATTGGAGCAACGAGTTATTAGGCAGTAAGTGTGTTCCTCGCCGCCGACGATCATGCTCGACTCTGGTCCAGCGAAGTTGGGGAACTGAGAAGCAGCGTCTAGCCTCAAAGATCCTCGGTACAGGTGTGGACTTGGCTGTAGATGTTTCTTGGCCATTTCTGTGAATCGTCTGGCACCGAATTTCTGTCTGATTTCTTCAGAGCTACAGTCCCTCACAAGCGCAGCGTGTAATCCGTAGCTTATCACCACGGCAGCATATAGCTGATCTGCTCGGCTGCCTATACGCAGGGACATGACAGGCAGGAGCTGGAAGTTGTTCCTAAAAATGGATCTGATGCCCTGTGCAAGATTGCCGATTCTCAGCGAAGAAGCCAGACCATTCCCACTTCCAACAGGAATTGGACAGAGTTTCACCGGAGTGTTCTGTTGCTCAAAATGCCTGTTCTCTGCAAGTCCATTGATGACTTCATGAATGACTCCGTCTCCAGAGAGTAGTATAAAGATGGTGTTAGGCGTAAACTGACCATTCGAGGCCAGATATCGAGCTGTGTCCTGGTCTTTCAATGCTATGTGTGAGTGTGCCACTTTAAAGTGTTTCAAAATAGGAAGCAAAAGTCGTGAATAGGACTGCTGAGCAAGTCCTTGACCTGACGCTGGAGAGGATAGCACGACCACGGGAGCACCTTCGGTATTGAAAGTCTTGGGATCAACCAGATACTTACTCATGGAACCCTGAACCTTGCTGGCGACTTTATAATTCAGGAGGCCATCTGAGGTCATCGAAAAGAAGAGGTATCCATCATTCTCCTTACACAGCAGAATAGGCTCATCCGTAGTTTTGTTGATGCCTTTACGGTTCTCAAAATTAAGGTTGATGGCGCTTGACCTTCGTCGAACATCGTGTCCAGCTAATGACAGGATGCTGCTTCGTCGCCTATCTGCAGGAGCGTCGTTATTCGCTGCCGGCAAGGATACAGAGCCTCTGGACTGTGAATGAAAAGAGGCCAGACTTGAAACAGAACTAGCCCGACGAGTGCCCACTGCCAAAGTACCAAAATCCATCTTACAGGCTTATTCTCGATGGGATCGCTTGCAGGGATACCTGGTATGAACTGGAGTATCAGTTGATCTACTCTTGGAATCTCCAAGACTCAACAACTCTCAGCGCCGTTGCTCGAGGATGTGATCGTCCTGTGATCCTGGAGGTTTACGGGGAATGGGACCCAGCTAATTCGGTAGCCCATTGTGTGAGTGGGCGTTGTGAAGATCAGTGCGATTGCCTAATGCGGATGAGAAAGGTGATGGTTTTTGTGATCAGCGTGCGCACATGTGGCCGTGCTGTTTGAGAGACACCCTCTGCTGGGGAATGCTCCCGCCCTTGCCCAGCCTTCCTGATTTTGACGGCGGCATAGCGCTGAAGCGAGATAGCAAGGCACGGGAATACGCACAAACGCGGCTCAAGGGGCTGAACTTGCAGCCTTGTCTGAGTATCATGTGCTTCGCGCCGGATCATGGTTAGACGAGGTCATTCGCGAGACATCTTCCAAAACTCGGCAATCTGTCCTGCACGTAGCAGACGTCCTTTTATGTTATTACTGGTGGTGTACAAAAAGACTTGCAGGTACGGCAGGCATAAACACTGCTAGCGAAGTGTGTTCTTGAATGCCGTGTCAGTAGTGTACAACTAGATGGAATCAGAACACCACTCCAGGGCTAATACATGGGTAGCCTGTAGCTCTCTTTCATCTGTTCAGAGTACGATGAATCGCTCAATGAAGCTTCATGATCACCATAAACCTTACTTTAAAGCTAAATAACGTGCCTCCCGTGTCAAGTCAATTGGACACGGGTACGTGAAAATCACACACAAGCCGAGCTTCAAGAGTTGTTCTTTTCCTGAATAAGCACGGGCACGAAGTCTTCTGCCCGCCATTGCGCAAGTGAATGATTCGCGGGTCTGCTGGCATAATATAAAACGTCCGAGGTATGCCGGCATGCTACACTTGACCGTGCTTGACTTTGCCGACATGACAAATTCTTGCACTGGAAGCGGTCCGTCAGGGTCAAGGGCCCCTTTATCCCTCAAGAAAAGAAGACTCTCACTTGCATCGAGTCGTTGATGTAAGGAAGGTCCCGAGAGACTTATGCTCTTTTTCTCGTGCATGAGCAGAGCGGAGCAAGGTTGGTGGACGGCAGGAGAGCCTCAGCACTTCAGCACGGAACAGTGCCAGCCACTCAGAGCGCGCGCGAGAACCGTTGAGTGAAATGAGCAGCGACCGCATGCCGTGTGGTGGACTCTTGGTCTCCCTCTATTGTACCTCTGTTCTCGAGCCCCATTGTGTTAAAACGCCCCCATCTTTGTCCTGTTCTCAAGATTTATATAGAGTCGAATCTCACTACTGAACACGCGATATCTGACTTGCAATCTGCTTCACATTCAGCTATGGCTAGTTTCTTCAAGTCGTGCTTCAAACCATGTGTAGGTGATAGGACGACAACACAGCCGCCACGAGATGTTACACAAAAAGATCCGGCCACAGGAATACTAGCTGGACAAACAAAGTCCCAGGGTCCTACGCAACAGAAAAAGGGACTGTCATGGGCAGACTTCTTGAATAAATATCGACGAGTGAGTCATGCAAGGAATGCTTTGCGGCTACCTGGTTAATGAAATAGGGTGAATATGATCCTGCTCAACACCCCGAGCGCCCTGCGGATATGCCTGAGGACGAGAAATTTCTTGCGGCTCAAATGCCGGAAAACGAGAAGGAGAGGCAGCTGGCCTTGTAAGCAGTATCTTACACAATCCACTCCATGGCTAACATCTACAAGGTATAAATACGCCATTCTCGATGAACCGTCATATCACGATGGCAAACCAGCAGATGGTCTTGAGACTTCTTCTCAGTCCGATACCCTTTTCAGAATTGTCAACCTGGCTAGAGAAACGTTCAAGGTGAATGTAGCTCTGATCTCTTTGCTCGACGACGAATGTCAATACTTCAAGTCCGAGGTTGGATTTGCCGAAGTTGGTATGGCGGGCATGGAACAGATGCCGCGAGATATCTCTTTCTGTGGTCATACAATCTTGAATAAGGCGCCCATGGTGATCCTTGACTGCAGCAAGGACTGGCGAATGGCCAACAATCCCTTGGTCTGCAATCCGCCACATGTTCGCTTTTATGCTGGTGTCCCTATCATTGCTCCTGAGGGATATGCTCTTGGTACACTCTGTATAATCGACCTTGAGCCACGTACAGAGTTCCACGGTGGAGCGAAGTTGCAGGAACTGAGTCAGCTGGCCATGCAAGAGATTCGATCCCTTTACGATTCCAACCAGGCCGAGAAGATGAACAGAATGCACAACGCGCTATCTCAATTCCCTGCTCCCGCTGATAACCTGAACACCTCTACAAGAGTGACAAATGCGCTCGAACTAGAGGAGTATCGTCTGCGAATGGATCAGTCCTTCTCGCCTGAGCAGCGCCAGGCTGTCTTGAAGGCCGGACGCAATCAGGGTCTGAAGGTTGTGGCCAAGACTGGGGACCTCAATGCAGCTCACGCCGAGAGACAGCTCGCCGCACAAGCATATAATGAGACACCACCGACCGCTATACCGGTGGCACGAACGGACCATGGAGAGCCCATGTTAGGACGTGCTATTGGGGAGAACGACAATACAAATGTGCATACAGACACTAGACCGGAGTCCAAGTCGACAGTCGATGGCACAGATGTGAGAAGGCCACAGACCAAGGAGTCAGCGGCTCTTCAGGCTCAAGTGTCCTCTACACAAAATCCATATGATCTTTCGGTGCTGCTCATCGCACAGACCCTCAATCTCGACCTTGTATATCTGCTTGCCCTCGACGAAACTCAGAAGGGCAGTATTGCAACGCGCATCGTGAGCTCATACGGTCTTGCGACCGATCCTGTCTTTGATGCTGGGCTTCACGGGCGTGCTCTAAGAAGCAAGTCTGGTCTCTTATATGTCCACCCAGATCCCGACTCCGAAGTGGCCAAGGAGATGGGCACATATATTTCCGGCATGCTGGTTCCTGTTCTGCAGCTCTCTGGAGGCGGTGGCTATGTGCTTGCAGCTTTCACAAAAAAGAAGAGCCAAATTTTTGTGGCTGAAGATTTGAAGTTTTTGAAAGACTTTGGTATCAGCCTAATGAAGTGGCTTTTGGCAGCAGATGCTAAGGAACTTGAGGCTTCCCGGAGATAGATTTGGGTTTCTGGTCGGCAAGTGGCAGAATGGATGAACTTGTGTCGTCGTGGTGTCATGCCATAGTTTTATCAATCCTAATGTAATCCGTTCGGCTTGTTTGTTTATTGTGTGGATTTGGAATGATGTATTGTTTATGTGGACTTTATTGATCTCTAATGTCGATATCTTCGACAAGCATTAGAAAACAACCACAGACACATACAACTCATTTGTGTACGGGCATGACGAATGAATGCTCAGCCGTTCGATCGATGACTTCGAGTCGATCGCCAACGGAGACAGTGCCCGAAAGAGAATCAAAGACTTTCAAAACATCAGCATCCAATCCCGCAGTCAAGATACTTGGGTGTGATGACTACATACCGGCATACATCCCAAACACGGGTGATTTTGCTTGGTCGCCATGATCAATCAGCCTGAACTGGCGTAATTGCCGTAGCGGTTCTGCACTGGGTCTTGCAGTTTCGAGGTCATATGTCGTCACTGCACAGCGACCGCAACGAGCAGTGACGTGAATGATTTGACCTGCTTGAGCAGGTTTCCCGTCTGCAGGACCGCGGAGAGGTTCAACCAGGGGTGGAGTCAGACGAACTGTCAACCAAGAATCCTCTGTCCATGGTTCGAGATCGGCAAGGATGATGTTGGCTCTGAATCTTGCCATTTCCACAGTCTTCTTGGGCCTGCCTGATAACGGGCCTGCCTCGAGCCTTGTGTTCAAGTCGTCGAGGGAGGTAAGGGATGTCAGAAGGAGTGGGAAGGCGGCATGGAGACCGGCTTCGATGGCTCGTTTGCCCTGTTGTGCAGTCCGGGGAGGCAGATTGCCGGAGATGGTGCGTGGTTCCTCCGTCTTGTAACATAGACGAACGTCTTGGCCACGTACCTTGACGACCTCGCGAAAGAAACGACCAATCTCTGGACCGAGATCGACAGGTGATTTGTACGGATAAAGCCACAGCTTGACGGTCTCTTTCAGTCTACCATACCGTCTCGAGTCGGGTTCCAAATCGACCAGGATGGATTCTCCAGTGACGGTATAAGTGATCCTCATCCGAGATCCTTCCAAGGACGGCTGCACATGCACGAATGAGGGACATTTCTTGACGTCGACAGTCTCGTACTCCGAGTCCTCACTCTTTCTGGCGACCACGAGAAACGTGTGGTCGTGTAAGAGGCCTGTGGGACTGATGGTAGCCCGTTTCAGGGAGATGCCACGACAACTCTTGATTGGGTAAAGTACAATTTCCGCAACACTCATTCCGCGACCTTTCACAATGACCGGCTGTTCTCTGGCATTAAAGTCCCCATGGCCATTCTCCAGGTGAAGTGCGGCTCGTGGATTTTCATATCCAAGATGCCGTCAATCTGATTAAGCGCCGGATCTGTGTCCCTCCAGCTGGTCGGGAACTTGTGGAGCTTGTGCACGCCTCGGGTAGAATTGCTCGATCTGGTGATGGAGATCTTACGAGCAGATGCACAACCTAAAACAGGCAGGTGCTGGGCGTGCGGATCCTTATAAGCTTCTGTGGGACTCTCGGCTGAAGCTATGGCCATCAATGAACGACACGAGGCCAACATAACCATTGAGCATCAGCGGAAGAGGAACAGGCGATGCAGGCTTCCCTGTGCCCCTTAGAATGGCCGGCATCTGTTAGCGCTACTTGGCGAGCGGAAAGTGCGGGAGGAAGCAAAACTGAGTTCTGCCGTCAGCGGCGTCAAAGGATGCCATTCTCGGTGTTAGTCAGCCTTTTCTTTCTCTCTCTCCATCAAGAAGTCTAGAGTCGAGAATATCAAGCATCTTGAGGTCTCTAACTGCGCGTGCCGCTGGATCGAATTGGTCGCTCGTACTTTTGGAGGATGAGTGAACAGACGTTGTCGGGTAGCGATGATCGAGATTTGCCGGGGTTTCGAAGTCAATATCTGCAGAATGAGAGGAAGATGTACAGAAAGATGTTCTTCTTGTTCCTGATCCTGTTGACGGCCATTATCATGGGTATCTTGTCGCTCTATTGGGGCGCAGATCATTCGCTACAATTCAACATGCCCGTGGCCACTGTGGCAATCATTGATCTGGACGGCTCAGAGGTCGGACCAGCTCTGACAACCTTTGCGCAGGAGTTTCGTCAGATGCAAGGTTCAAAGTCTCTAGGCTACGTTAGTCCGCCTCCTAGCAAGTATCCCAGCAATGAGGCTGCTCGTGCGGCACTGAAGAATGAAGATGTTCGTGTCATCCTTAGCGTATCCGAATGAGCGGAGAGCTGACTTTTGACAGTTTTGGTTCGGAGTTGTTGTGCAGTCGAATGCTACAAGTTTGATGAACTATGCATACCAGAATGGCAATAGCAGTTACGATCCTAATGGTGCGCTTCATGTCATCTATGAGGAAGGACGGAATGCACTCCTTATTGCGGAATTTGTGTTTCCTCAAATGACTGCCTTCCTGAAGCAATTCACCGCCCAATTTGCGACCCAGAAGCAAGCCTCACTAGCAACAACGAATGCTGGTGATGCGGCCGCTCTTGCACTACAAGTACAGATACCGACGCCCATCAGCTACACATTGTTCAATGAGGCTCCGTACGTCCCAAGTACTGCTGAGGCTGCCACAGAAATCGGAACGTAAGTAGTCTCTCGAAGATTTGGCTGATTTCGACAACTCATACATGATAGAATCTACCTCATCATCATCAGCTTTGTCTCAGTCTTGATGTTTGACAAACTGAATGAGGCCATGATGGGAAAGATATCGACAAAGAGGTATTATGTATGGCGGATCACTCTTTTGCCTGTTCTCTACTTCTTCCTAAGTCTTCTCTACCTGGCACTCTCCTGCGCATGGAAAATCCGTTTCGACAAATTCTTCGGCGGCGTTGGATATTTCCTCTATTGGATGCTCAGTTGGGTGTCAATGATGGCGTTTGGACTCGTTGTGGAGAATGTGAATAATGCTTTGGGGCCTCGTGAGTGATGCTAATGACATCTTTTCTTGACGTGTAGAACTGATATCTCTAGCGTTTACACCGGTATTCTTTGTATTCTGGTATGTCTGGACCAATCTATAGCACAAATATAATTGACACGTACAGGGTTATCAGCAATGTCGCCACCGGATTCTATCCCACAGAATTTCTATCGAGTAAGTCGCACAGTATCCCGAGCTCGTGAGCGCTGGCCTGACAAGTCCTCTAGACTTTTACAAATGGGGTATTGCTTGGCCATTGCGGCACAATCTGATCGGATCCAAGGCTGTAAGCTGTCGAGACACATATTCATGTTCCCAGACTCTAACTCTTGCTAGATCATCTTTGGTACAAAGAACGTCCTTGGCCTGAACTTTGGTGTCACGCTGGCGTGGGTCTTTGTTAGCTTGGCACTACTGCCATTCACCGTTCGACTGCAGATCCACAAGAAAAAATCTATCTGGGACAACAACAGGAAACAGGTGCTGGAGCGCAAATACGGATCGACTAAAGATTCACACGAGTAGATGACAGGCGGCATGAATCACATAACAGCATTAGTCTGTCTATAAAATGCAAGATTGCAGGAGTTCAATATGTAGAGTAGGAATCACCGGAAAAGTATGCTGGAGACCACGTGCTCTAACACGTGCTCTATTTAAATCTTGAGTGGCGGCGGCGAATTTGCGGTGCTGCGATTGAGCGAGATTTGTTGCCTTCCCAGCCCAGATTTTGAAGCTGTCAGGTTGTGGGTGGGTTCAGCATCGCTGGGGCTTTGTCGAGCTTTCATTCAGCCTGTTGTTATTCGTCCGTATTGTCAAGCACATTGTCTCTGCTCAGTGATTTTTGATTAGTAATCCGCTCGCTCAGTCCCTCGAGCATGAGTAAGGTCTTGTCAAAATCGTCGATTGATCGGCGTATAGCCGGTGGTGAAGCTCTGGTGATCTATGGCAACGATGTCTTGCACCTCAATTCATGGCTGACTAGACATCCTGGTGGAGACAAGGCCATCCTGCATATGGTGGGACGCGATGCAACGGACGAAATTAATGGATACCATTCGAAACATACCATTCGTCGGATGAAAGGGTACACCATCGGCAGGATCCCGTCGGGAAGTATTTGGACGAATCGCGTACCACCTATTCAGGGAGGGTTTAGAGATTTAGACAACGTGAGGGACGAGGACTTTGAGGACGAAGGACTAGGCTCAAGTGGTTCGAGCGACAACGGCGATTTTGAGTCCCCGTCTGAACAAAGTCGGACGCGTCAGAGAAGCTCTCAAACAGCAAAACTTGCAATGAAGGAGACAATTCCAGAGATTGACTCCCTCTTGACGCATCAAAGGAGAGAAATTGAGCGTGATTTAGCCAAATATCCATCCTTGGACCATGTCACGCAAAACCACATACAACAAGAGTATCGTAAATTGGCCAATAGATTGGAGGAAGGCGGATATTACCAATGCTATTATTCTGACTATGCCAAGGAATTTGCCAGATGGACTCTGTTCGCTCTCGTGGCAATGGTTCTGTACAAGTTGCGACATTTCAAAACCGCCGCTGTCTTCCTGGGCATCTTCTGGCATCAGGTAACCTTTGCCGTTCACGATGCTGGACATACTGGCATAAGTCATTCTTTCACAATAGACGGCATCGGAGCAGCAACTATTGCATCATTTATCGGTGGCCTCAGTGTCGGCTGGTGGAAACGAAATCATAACGTTCATCATCTCGTGACGAACCAGCCAGAGCACGATCCAGATATTCAGCACATGCCCATCTTTGCCATCACTCCACGACTCCTATCGAACCTGACATCAACATATTATGAAAAAGTTTTGGATTATGACGCTGCCGCAAAGCTGCTCGTCAAGATACAACGTTTCATCTTTTACCCCGTCATGCTCTTCGGACGATTTAACTTGTATCGTCTCTCTTATGATCATTTGATTTTCAATCGCGGACCAAAGTCGAAACAGGGCCAATGGCTGCGACTATATGAAGCAGTCGGCATATGCTTCTTCCTTTACTGGTATGCATACATGGTTGTTGGCTCAATTCCAGGCACGGCCGACAAGGTATGGTTTGTACTCATCAGCCATTGGGTAACTGCACCACTGCATGTACAAATCACACTTTCCCATTTCGCCATGTCTACAGCCTCCTTGGGTCCGCAAGAGAGCTTTGCTCAGCAGCAATTGAGAACGACCATGGACGTAGATTGTCCGCCATCCCTGGATTGGATTCATGGTGGGTTGCAATTCCAGGCCATCCATCATCTGTTTCCACGGGTTCCTAGACATAGATTGAGGGAGATACAACCCTTGGTGAAGGAATTTGCGGAGGGCGTTGGCATTGAGTACAAAATTTATGGATTTGCAGAGAGCAATGGAGTGGTATTGAGCAGGCTTGCAGAGGTGAGCAAGCAGGCCAAGATATTGGCGGATTGTGCAGCGAGCATGCGGGATCAGGGGGATCTGGGCCTAAACTTGGCAGAGTAGGGTAGTTTTAGGGAATGTACAAATCGAGTTATAGAGGAAAGGACTGATGTAGAGTCTTGTACACATCAATCAGGAAGTGCGAGTCTCATCAGACATGGCAGTGAATTGATGACTGAATTGTGCATGCACGAGTGGATTTCAGTGCTGGCTGGTCGGCCCCGGGCCGATCGCTAGAGACTCTCTTTCTGCGCCGATTCGAATTGTCTCGAGTTGCGGCGGGAAGTGACTCCACTTCTGCGCTCGATTGCCCGTCTGCTCAAACTTATCAGGTAGAGAGTCCCTCTGTCCTCTTCAGAATCTACCACAAGAGAATCAATGCCTGGAGCTCGTGGAGGCAAGCGTGATTACAAGCCGAGGAGAGGTGGAGGTAGGGCGATAGATCATGTCACTATTGCAAAGAGTTTGGGGAGCTGACCAACGTCATAGGCAAATCTTTCTCTCGAAATTTGCAACCTCTAGATGCAGGTAAGGACTGTCACGGTCTCTCTACCTCGACCCGGATAATGACTGACGGATGACAAGATGGTAACGAAACGAATACACCGGATCGATATGAGCCGAGATCCCGCCGAAATCAGGAGGATGCAGAAGGGGAGGATGAAGATGGATCCGGTTCTGAGGGGAGTGGCAGTAGTGAGAGTGAATCGGATTCGTCTGAGGATGGATTGGGCTCTGTAGGTGCTCCGAAGCCAAAGAAGGACAAGTCCACTGTCAGTGCGGACGCAAACCCCAACAGGGCATCACAAAAGTCAATCAAGGCTTCCGATTTGGGATCGACGACCTACGAACCTTCAAGAAAGGAGAGGGAAGCTGCTGAGAAGAAGGCTGCGCAGGAAAAGTACTGGAAATTGCATCAGGCCGGAAAGACGGATCAGGCAAAGGCTGATCTGGCAAGACTCAAGGTCATTCGAGAGAAACGAGAGGCTGCTGCAAAGGCGAGAGAACAGGAAAAGGCGCAGAGTGTGGAAGAGGCCAGAGCGGCTCTGGAGAAGGGCATGAATATCGGTAGAAAGTCATAGGGGAGAGTGATTCGCATCACATTCATGGACGAGATGTCGTGTAGTATGGATATTTCGACATCACACGACAGTCAGCGGTTGAAAGGGACAATTGTCTGATTCTATATCTATCCCTTGCGAGAGCTTGACCGTGCATGCAATTGTCGTCTGGATCCGCGTTGATAGAATGTGGTGTGTGACGACAAATTGAATTTACCCTCTGGTTTTCTCTCGTTTGCACACGTCAGACTTGGCTTTTTGTGAAATTCACCCACATTTTTGTTTTGACACCCGTTCTGGACTCTCACGGACAAAAAAAAACCTTGGCGACAGCTACAAGAGGGACTAGGCGGCCTACGGGCCAATCGGACTGTCGATCGGGGACACAGACTCGATTCGTCTTGTCTGAAGCGACTAGATTCCCCCTTGGAGACGCATCTGTGACCAGAGGGCTGCTCTGTTCTAGTGGTCGAACTTTGGCATGGCAGATTCTGGTCAACCTTCACGTAGCAATACGCCCTTACTTCGAGCGTCTGCAGATGGGTCTCGCCAGGGGCGTGAATCGCCGCGCTTGCCATTCTATACTGCACAAAGAGTGGGAACAAACCCGAGTTCTCGAGCACCCTCTCCGAAGAGATTGAGTCGAAGTGAGACAGTCAGGCGGAGAGTCGTCTATTACATACCGGCATGTCAGTGGCTACCCAATTACTCCAGGACGCTCTTCTTCGGCGATCTTTGTGGTGGATTGAGTACAGTCTGTGTGATTGTACCGATCGCTCTATCGTATGCCTCGAATCTTGCCAAGATTCCACCAATCTATGGTCTATATGGAGCCGCTGTGGGACCTGTCGTCTACGCAGTCTTGGGAAGCTGTGGACAGATGAATGTTGGGCCGGAATCGGCATTGAGTCTGTTGATTGGTGAGACGATTCGTAGTCAATTGGGCAAACGACACTCGACCGCCGACTCCGTGCTCATTACGGGCATTGTCACGTTCATGGCCGGTGCCATCGTTCTGGTTGCTGGGATCCTCCGACTAGGGTTCCTAGACTCGGTCCTGAGTCGGTCACTCTTGCGTGGCTTCATCAGCGCTGTGGCCGTCGTCATCTTCTTCGACCAGAGTATCATTGCTCTCGGTCTCAAGGATTTGGCGGAACATACTGGAGTGATACACTACACACCGATCGAGAAGGCTTGGTTTGTCCTCACAAACCTCGAGTCGACACATCGGCTGACTGCAATCTTGTCTGTCTGCACAGTCATCACGTTATCCTGCACACGCTATACAAAGAGGAGTTTGAGTGCCCGGTATAAGTGGGTGCTTGGAATTCCCGACATCTTGCTCGTCGTGATTGGCACATCACTGCTCACGAAATGGTTCAGTTGGCAGGACGAGGGTCTCACCATCCTCGGACACATCAACACACACCCAGTCACTCCCAAATTTCCCATCAGATCGTCGAATTATGTCCGTGCATCCATGTCGACAGCTGTCTTGGTCTCCATCCTCGGCTTCTTCGAGACGATTGTCGCTGGCAAGACACTCGGAACACAGTACAACTATACAGTCTCACCGAATCGAGAGATGATTGCACTCGGGATCGCAAACGTGGCGAATTCATTCTTTGGTGCACTCCCTGTCTTTGCGTCCTATTCGAGAAGTAAAATCAACATCTCGAGTGGTGGTCGAACCCAGATGTCCGGCCTGATTTGTGCCATCGTCGTCATCCTCGCCATGACGTTCCTCATGCCAATGTTTTACTATCTACCGAAAGCCGTCCTGAGTTCCATCATAGGAGTGATCATGTATACACTCTTGCAAGAGGCACCCCATGACATCAAATTCTTCTGGAAGGTGTCTGGATACGCAGATCTCGCCCTAATGGCCCTCGTCTTCATCTTCACCCTCGTCGTGAGTCTCGAATTTGGAATCAGTGTCGGTGTGGCAATCAGTCTCCTGCGGGTGATTCGACATAGTCAGTCCCCGAGAATTCAAATTCTGGGTCGCGTGCCGGGTAAGAAGGAGTTCATGCCGGTGGATGAGAATGAAAATGTCGAACACGTCGATGGCTTCCTCCTCGTCCGCATCCCAGAACCCCTCATCTTTGCCAACACGGGTCAGTTGAAGGACCGGCTGAGGCGATTGGAACTCTACGGCAACACGCGCGTCCACCCCTCCGAACCACCCCGTCGATCGGCGGAACACAATGCGAGAATCATCTTTGACTGCGACGGCATGTCGTCCATCGACGCCGCAGCCGCTCAGATCTTTACGGAGATTGTGAGGGACTATGTCGACCGCGGCACCTCTGTCTTCTTCGTCAAACTCGGCAGCACGAATCGAGACGTCTGGAGGATGTTTGAGGACTGTGGCATCGTCGACTTGGTCGGTGGGAATGCTCACTTTACCGATTCCATTGCCTCCATTCTCGAGACGTATCCGGCCCCTGCAGTCTCCATCACCAGTCGAGAGACCGTCTAGGAGATGCTCATGTATGCCTCGATCAATTCATGACGTGAAGGACCCTTTTAAAAGGTTGATTCAAATGACACGCACAGAGGTTGAAGACTCTTGTGATTTTCATCAGATGGACAAGTTGACAGGGATTAGAAATATATAGAATGTGTGTATAGAATGTCGCCAGGGCTACCTAATTTCGAGAATTGGAAAATATCACATGGCTTAGGGGGGAAAAGGGGGAAACTGTTTTGCACTATGCCGTCAACTCCAACTTGTGAATCTCGCGCAACAAGTCATTGTGTTTTTGTGTATGTAGGAGTTCTTCGGCCGTTCCTTTGAAGGCCGCAGGACCGCCAGACTGCTGGGATGTCGTTGTTGGGAATTTGTTGAGGGCTGGATCGGATGCCGCAGTGTTGTGCACCGTCGGCTGTTCTCGAACGGGCTCGAGTCCCTGACCTCCCATCGCAGACTCATTGTCTGTCGGTTTTGAGCGTGGCGCCGGTTTGATGCGAGGAGTGGTCGGAGGCCTGACTTTTGCGATCGAGTTGACCGAGTCGATGGACTTGATGGACAGTTTTGACGATTTTTCGGGCTCTGCAAGACTCATGCCCAGGGTCTTGCTCGATTTGCGCTTGTCGAAATTGGGCCTTGGAAGTTTCAACTTGCGTCGTCTTGGTGGTAATAGCCATGGCACGGTCAGGCAACGAGCCAAGAGTCTGACGGTAGTCGCGCCAACGGGGCCGAAATGGCTGCACTCTTGATTGAGGGAGTTGAGGAGACTGATCAACTCTGCCGATTTGTAGTATGGCGGATTCCTCAGTTGTGTATGGGTAAGAAGTGGATGGAGCACTCTCAGATAAGTGTGTCTCAAGGATTCGTCTTCGGCTGGAAGATTGTAGAGTTCCCTGATGAAGACATCCACCAGGACATGCAGATCGTTTGTGTAAAAGTACTCGTATGTCGTTGGATTCGTAAAGAGGAGAAATAATTGTTTGAGGATGAGTAGTTGCAACGAGGCATCACGTTCTCTGTTCAACATTCTGATCAGGTTCTCTCCAAATGCCTTGAATCTCGAACCGTGTGCGGAGAGCACTTTCACTACACTGTTCTGTGGCTGAATGATTGTCTCTGCAGTTTCCGTCAGTAATGGCAAGGAGGCATTTGATGGTGATCTGGGATAGGGTTGTTGAGCATGCGGCAATGCTGCGACCATGAATTGCTCGTTCAGAGACACAATCACCTTGATGGCACGATAAGAGTACGGATCTTCGTCATCATGAGCCATCTCGATCGTTCGTAGAAGGAACCAGATGTACTCCTCATCAAAAGCTTCTAGATCGGCTTGTGATAGTTTCTGCATGCGACACATCTCGTACAGAATCGTAAGGCCCAACCTAGTGAATCTGGGACCCTCTGTCTGCTGTTCTCGAGAGATCTTTGCAATTATAGGAATCATGTTGGCCCTGCGCATGAGCTTGAATGTTCGTGAGTTGTGATGCCCATCCAGCAGAAGCAAATAAAGGTTCACATAACACTTTGGGATATTTTCCACTTCTGGCTTGTAATTGATCATCGCTTCTCGAACTCCCTTTGCATGATTCTTGTAAAATTCGCTCTCTAGAAGCTTGTCACAGCAGATTTCGACATCTGCGTCGTGCGCCAGATAATCAGCACCGAATTGCGAAACGAAAGAAATAAAGTTATTGACGATATTTCGGATCGCTTCAGCATCGGTAGCAATCGGATGCACGATATCATCAATTTCCTGCCAGAATTGTGCCTCATCCTCCACTTCGTATGAAATATCGTGCTCCATGGCAGTTGTGCGGCAGGCGTGGTCCCCTCGCTCTGACTCTCAGTCTACGTTGACAGGATCAATCTCAGCGACCAAAGGTAGAATAATGATCAGATAGCAGTTCCAAGTATGGCGATCCCTGAAGATAACATGACTCTGCCTTGAGACGTCATTCTAAAGACTTTTGCGTACTACAGATGTACTCATATCCTTGGTAGCTAGCAGCGAATGCGGGATTTTTGGGCGCGTCGGATGATCAGAATGGGTGGACAAGCCACCTATCTCTTTCCGCTTGTGCCTTCGATTTAACCTTACCACATTCGCTCACTTGCAATGGGTTCAGAAAGAAGTATACCGTTACTCTCAAGTTGGCTAAAGGTCTGGATAATCGTCACACCTATGGAGACGAGAAAGCGAAACAAAAGGAGAATCAGCTACTCTTCTTCGGAAGTGTCTGATGAAGAGAAGGTGCCAAAGACTAGCGTCACGCGTCAGATCCGAGCCGACAGCCAGGACATGGACTCGGACAATTCTTCCGCGCTCAGCGATGCACCGACGCCTGGTGTCGTGAATGATGATGAGGACGAGATGGAGGACGACGATAACGAGGATCGGTCGGATGAGGACGAGGAGGCTATCATAGATTCCATCATGCAACCTCAAATGGACCTGTCGAAGAAGACAGCGCGACAGAAAGCTAAGGAGACTGGTGCAGTGGATCACCTAGAATTTCTTCCCATCGATAGGAACTCCAAGGCAAAGCCAGCTCTTACTGAGGAAGAATTGGCATTGAAGAAATCTGAGAATGCCAGAAAACGGAAAAATCAGACAGAAAAAAAGCTCGATGAAGAAAAGCAGGAGACCATTAACAGATTACTCAACAAGCAAGCCGGAAAACGAAAAGGTGCCGTCAGACAGCTGACGACTGCGGATGCTGCTGGACTGGAAGAAGCAGATGAAGCAGCAACATTAGAGCCTAGGAAAACTCGACCACTACCTCTCGGCATGATCCGCTATGTTAGCAACAAAGAAGGCTCTTTTGTAAGCGTACCAGAGGAGCTACTCAACCATATCGTCACTGGACCTCTATTCCAGACCAAGGCTGCTTGATGTGGCTACATATAGGCTTCTGATCTGAGCCTCTTCGCATCGTTGTGAGTATTGAGAGGATGAATTGAAGAACTGCAAGACACACACCTCGAAAGATGCATCAGAATTCGTCTTCAGACTCAGCGAGCACGCTATATATGGCAATACCTTCCCCGTTGTCGCTCTTCTGTATATCAGCACTACCAACTGGATTCTCTCCTTGAGTCATGATACAATTCGAGCCTTGAAATCGTATATCGATGCTCCTGGTCGCAAAGCTAATGCAAGTGCTGAAACTGAGTGTAGACATTCGTCCTCGCAGATTTCTGCTCTGCCAGGCGCAATTCTTCAACGCAGATTATGAAGGAAGGACGGACTCCAACAGCAAGTCTTTGTTGAATGACACCGATCTGACCACGGTTTCTTATTGTTCTCCGCGGAGGTTACATCTCGTGAGACACAGCCTCTTGCACCCGTGGTATCCGGTCTGTATTCCGCGCCCCTGAAGCACAACTTCTTGCACGACCGTCCTATGGAATCTAAGCAGTACTTGATCAAGGCCCCTCTCCTGAATAATGAAGGAAATTTTAGCACAGAACCAGGTGTTCATATAGAGTGACGTCGAGTCATAGGTTATCTAAAACATGTCTTTCGGAAGCAGCACATTTTTCGCAGTGATCTGACTGCAGAGAGGCCTCCAGATATGGGAGGAAAAATCACACGATACAAAGATGTATGCACGTTGTGGTCAGATTTCATGAAATAGGGCAAACTCAAGGGTTTCGTTCAACAAAATTAATTCTGTGCTAATGCTTCGTATTGGTCATAATCGTTTCTCATAAGTTCGTGTATTCACACATCATGCTGAAATGATTCCAGCTGGAATGTGGAACAATTTAGCTCCATTGGTAGGCCTTGACGTAGGATGGGTTGATGGCTCCTCCCACAGACACACCGGTACAGTCTGTTCGGGTCGACTTTTCGGCAACGACAATGTCAAACACCCCAGTCTCGCCAGAGACCGGGCATGCCAAGAATTGTGCCTTTCCGTTGAACAGCAGCTGAGTGTAGGAGGTCGCTCCCGCAGAGCCGACGGTGAAGCCAGTCGACACTGAGCCCGATGGCGTACGTGCCGAGTGTGCTTGCGTGTAGCCAAGCGTGCCGTCTGAGCCAACATAGACGGCCTGGCCGCCCGGTACCGAGACTACCAACGACATGCCCTTGGTCTCACCAACGGCATATGCCGCATTGCTCGTAGGCGGTGGCAGAGTGGCACCCTGAATCGCTGGCGAATATGACTGTGGTGGCGTGCCTCCGATTCTCAGCTTCTGGCTTGCCGGGTAGATGTTCTGGAGGTGGACTGCGGAGTCGCCTGATCGAGAGGTGATGAACTGGTATGGTCCGACAGGAGCGGCCGAGGCAGTAGCAGTAGCAGAGGCTGGTGCGACTGCAGAAGAAGCAGCAGAGGCGACCGAGGTGGCAGCAGGGGCAGCAGCAGCGTTGCCTCCGTAGTTGACAGTCTTCCAGTCGACCTGGTAGTCGACAGTCTTCCAGTCAATGTTGGAGTAGTCCACTGTCTTCCAGTCGACGTCGTAGCTGACAGTCTTCCAGTCGACGCCGGAGTAGTCGACCGTCTTCCAATCGATGGGACTGTTGGTTGGAGCTGGAGCCGGGGCTGGAGCCGGAAGGGCAGCTACGAAAGTGATGATGCTCGATGCGATGAGTGCTGAGAAATGCATGATAGAGTGGTTATACTGATTGTTGCTGAGGAAGAGATGCTTTGATGAGTTGATGAGATGTCCATTGAGCAGGACGAAGAGCCTGTTATATACTTTTTTCTGGTGCCATTTTTAGTCTGTGCACCAGGTCTAGGAGCCCTACGGATGTGCCCGCAAGCCCACCTTGTGACTGGTCGGAGTCTGTGTAACGTCCGTCATGATCGACAAGGAGGGGTCGTACTAACGGTGAGCCTTGTCATTGGCTGATAAAAATACATTTAGGCAGAACCATGAAAATCAAGACTTTTCGGCACGAAGATCATCCAGCTGTCGGCCAGATTAGGAAAGCTTGGAAAGTACGCCACAAGTCCAAAAGGAGCTATCGGCACTTCTGGCCCTGTGACAGCACGGAGCTTTGCCATGTGCCCCAAACTTGCAGATCTGCAGAAAAGACAGGAAGAGGGGTCCTCGCGGAGTACAGGCACCCACCGTCTCCGAGCTTTGCAGATGACGTAAAGGCACATGAGGGCAATGTCACGCGCTAGCAGCAAGTTGCCTTGCGCGGAATGACTCAATCCCTTGATGCTTGTCGTGCACGAAACCCTTCCGTTGCTCCGAGACATCTACTGACAATCAAAGCACAAGGACAGGTGGGCGGTCATTTGCTTGACAAGGAAGCCGCTTTCCTATTGTCTATGTTTATGAGCATTTGATTTTTCGCCTTGGCTATATCCAGTGTCGCATAGTGAGCACCATCATCTTGGTGATCTCAATGACTCTTAAGGTTTCCCAACATGTTCTCTCAAGGAATCTTCCATGACATCATGCAAGAATCGTTGAGAATTGTCGTGAATAAGTCCCGTGAAAAAGTAGCCGATGCAAAAGAAAACCTTGTGCAGATGATACTTTTCGGAAGGAAAACTTGTTTCGAGATATAGATGTAAACTCAATGTCGGTAAGTATGCTGTAAGTCAACGTTTCACACGTCATTCGATTGCATTAGAGACGATCCTCTGTCATTTTGAAATTACAGTCTTCAGGGAGTAAGAATAGAGCTGAAGGATAAAAGCATCGGGATGTTTCATAAGATCGATAGGTACTATGCTACGTATGCTCGCCTTGCTTCATATGCTTGTCATTATCATTGCTTCTCATTGCTTGTTCGTTTCGCGCTTCCCGTCCCATGTCGTGTGGACCTAGTGTCAGGAAGTGAATCTCCATCCGTGTCTAGTTCCACTGGAAGGCCTCGACATAGGATGGGTTGATGGCTCCTCCCACAGACACACCGGTACAGTCTGTTCGGGTCGACTTTTCGGCAACGACAATGTCAAATACCCCAGTCTCGCCAGAGACCGGGCATGCCAAGAACTGTGCCTTTCCGTTGAACAGCAGCTGAGTGTAGGAGGTCGCTCCCGCAGAGCCGACGGTGAAGCCAGTCGACACTGAGCCCGATGGCATGCGTGCCGAGTGTGCTTGCGTGTAGCCAAGCGTGCCGTCTGAGCCAACGTAGACGGCCTGGCCGCCCGGTACCGAGACTACCAACGACATGCCCTTGGTCTCACCGACGGCATATGCCGCATTGCTCGTAGGCGGAGGCAGAGTGGCACCCTGAATCGCTGGCGAGTATGACTGTGGTGGCGTGCCTCCGATTCTGAGCTTCTGGCTTGCCGGGTAGATGTTCTGGAGGTGGACTGCGGAGTCGCCTGATCGAGAGGTGATGAACTGGTATGGTCCGACAGGCGCGGCCGAGGCAGTAGCAGTAGCAGAGGCTGGTGCGACGGCAGAAGAAGCAGCGGAGGCGGCCGAGGTGGCAGCAGGGGCAGCAGCAGCGTTGCCTCCGTAGTTGACAGTCTTCCAGTCGACCTGGTAGTCGACCGTCTTCCAGTCAATATTGGAGTAGTCCACTGTCTTCCAGTCGACGTCATAGCTGACAGTCTTCCAGTCGACGCCTGAGTAGTCGACCGTCTTCCAATCGATGGGACTGTTGGTTGGAGCTGGAGCCGGGGCTGGAGCCGGAAGGGCAGCTACGAAAGTGATGATGCTCGATGCGATGAGTGCTGAGAAATGCATGATAGAGTAGTTATACTGATTGTTGCTGAGGAAGAGATGCTTTGATGAGTTGATGAGATGTCCATTGAGCAGGACGAAGAGCCTGTTATATACTTTTTTCTGGTGCCATTTTTAGTCTGTGCACCAGGTCTAGGAGCCGTACGGATGTGCCCGCAAGCCCACCTTGTGACTGGTCGGAGTCTGTGTAACGTCCGTCATGATCGACAAGGAGGGGTCGTACTAGCGGTGAGCCTTGTCATTGGCTGATAAAAATACATTTAGGCAGAACCAGGAAAATCAAGACTTTTCGGCACGAAGATCATCCAGCTGTCGGCCAGATTGGGAAACCAGGCACGGAACGCCACAGACCCAAAAGGACGAACGGTGCCAAAAGGGCGAATTCAAGCACACTTTGGATCCCCTTGTGACAGGCTGCGGCGGTCGGCACTAGAGTCAGGTGCCACAGAGCAAATCTTGCATGCAATCTGACGTCATCTGGACGAGCAACACCCATGCCAGAGCTCATGACTTGATCTGCGTTCAGACGTATTGGATGTGGTTCCACGCTGAATTGCTCGGGCCTCAAGGACGATCGGCATTGTTTCCCACCCTTTTTTTCTAAATCGGCCACTCGACATGGAGATAGCCTGAAGGACTGATCGAATTTAGCCAATTCCAGAGTGTTCGAGAGAGCTCTGCAATGGCTACACGGCGTCAGGAGTGTCTGGGACCTTTCTTCAGTCAACTCAACGACTCAGAGTTTTCCCGAGACCAAGAATAGATTTCGCTACAGGGGAACAAGGACAATGCACATGGTGTGATTGCAAGATACAGGAATTCATCAGAAAGTCATAAATAGGGTATCCTCCGTAATGATAGCGAAAGAAAAATAAGAACTATCGACGGAGGATTAAGTCCAGACTGGTCATCCAACTAGCATCAGCCTAGAGTGTAGCATCTGCTGGGGCAGCGGCCAATGCAGTGGAGGGAAGTTCTGCCACCGCTGTGGCGGGTGGAGCAGCTTCGGCATTGCGTGCGTATTTTATAGTCTTGAAGTCGACATCGTACTTTACAGTCTTCCAATCGATGCCAGAGTAGTCGATTGTCTTGAAGTCGACACCTGAATAATCTATGCCAGAATAGTCAACTTTTGAGTAGTCGACATTGGGAGCTGGCTTGACATTGGAAGAATCGACACCGGAATAGTCAACTTTGGAATAATCGACACCGGTGGATGCTACAGGTAGGTAGTTGACCTTGGAGTAATCAACATTGGAATAATCGAGTTTCGACCAATCCACACCGTATTCAACGTTCTTCCAATCAACTCCTGAGTAGTCAATGTTCTTGTAATCAACTTGTGGCGCCGGGTCCGGAGCAGGTACTGGTGCTGGGAGAGTGGCAGCGAAAGAGATGATGCAGGAAGCGATGAAGACTGTCAATCTCGTCATAGCCGTGAAGTGCTCGGCCCTTGATTGTGTAGATATCCTTTTCTGGTTGGACTCGAGTGTGATGGACTTTTCAGAGTATCGTCCGAGAACAGACCACTGTTATATGCCTCTGATGTCGTCCTCGCTACCTGTTGATTACCCCTCAGGGCCTGATCAGGTGATCTACTCTCTGCTCGCTTGTGTGGCCTACGCGATCATTGAGAGAGGGATGCAAGCACTAGGCCGACCTGCTCTCCCGGCGTCGAGCACTCACATGGAAGGCAGAGTTTGAATCGCAACCTGGTTCTCTGTCATCCATGCTCTGGCGGTGATTGGCTTCGTGCGTGTGTGTGATATCAATCTGATCCAATGAGCGTTTTTGCAAAACCGGGAGAGGTTTGGGGTCCGCCTGTTCGTTACCGATCAGAAAGATCAAATTCTGCGCCACTGCCTGTCAGCCACTTTGTATTTTGTCCCATTGCTCAAGAGGCAGGCAGACCGTACTATACGAAAGCCTGGCGAGACGCCATGTCGTTATCGCAAGATCAGTCATGATGCCGAAGCAGGTGGTTGACAGGTCTCCAGAGATGCGCAACGGCTAGTCACGCGGTCTGTGTTCCACAGGCCATCGCAATTGTGATAGTTGTGCCACACACAATAAAAATGTCTGATACGGGCTCCTCATACGTCGATGCCACTCTTGCAAAAGTGTGAGCTCACAGACGACCACAGAGACGCCCGATTCGTCGTGAAATCCGAAGCTTTGATCCACTTGTTTCTGGCAATCGATTCAAGGACAGCTGCAATGTGTTCATCGAGGAAGGTGTAGTTCAGATGTGTCACTCCAAATTATGAGACCACGGATTGAATACTGTGAGGATCCCTGGCTTGTCGCACGGTTACAAGGACGAACGAACTAGAGCCCGGATCCTGGCGAGCTACAGTAAGCCCATGACCACGAATTGACACCCTATCCTCTTGATGATAATCGCCTTTCTCTCAGCATGGCTGATGTCCAGGTACAAAAGCATGTCTGGTGGCAAGTAGTGTCTGGTCCTCGAGAAAGCAAGGTTCTTTCGTCATGTAAGTCGCTTAGGCGTCTGCTATGAAGATTTTGATTCAATTTCTGTGTCGTGGACAATCATGCGCAATGAGACCTTGCAGCTTCGATCCATTCGTGCCTCGATATGCGACCATCCTGCATATCTCCGAGCTGAGGACATGTATTGTCGATTTTAAGATGGCGCGAAATTGGCGACAGATGGCGTGATTGTCATGATAATGCTTCTAGGCTGTATATATTGTTCATAAACGTGCGTAGACAAATCTTGCCAGTCTCAGAGAGCCAGATCTCTCTAACCTGCTCTTGTATCGCTGGACGCACGCCTTCCTTCTCCAGGAAATGAGCGCAATGGTGCTCCAAGATGCGTCGATGCCCATACTTCATGCCACTATCGACCTGTTGCAATTTTCTATGACCCTTCTTCAGCATGGTGCGACCCTGACTAGGATGTGTGAGTCCACGAAAAGCAACCTTGCGTTCTTGGTTCGCAATCTCGGTATCGACGCTGTCCAAGATAGCCTGAAAGGTGCTGAAAAGGCGCTCGACACCGAGCAAGTCTCGCATCTCCAGTGCTGCTTCTCTGCATGCTCTGAGGGTTTCGATGCGATCAAGTCTTTCCGTGGCGAGGACCCTGAATATGCGCATTAGGAGAAAGTCCCGGATCGTGTGATTTGTCGAGGGCAGTGCGTCGAATAGCGCAATCAGGGACTCCGAGTCCTCCAGATTTTCAATCGTCATCAGCTGTAGTTCCAGGGGCAGGTTCTGCATCGTGCCGTCCCGTGTCTAGCCCTTCAGCTCTGGCATACCAAGTATTGATGACTGAGCGCTGAGCGACACATGGCGACGACAGCCCATGTCCCTTCTGTGTCTGAACTTGGCAATGTCAAGGAGATCCACAAAAGTAGAGTTCGAGGCACATGTCGAGGGATACAAAAGTGTCAAATCACAAACCCAGCTTTGGCTGCCTAGGGCAGCTCCGTCCCCACTTCCTGCTCTTTGTGGGTTACGACGGGCAGAAATGGCGATTTATTATGCACAGGGTATCACCATGACTTGCGTATTCACAATTTCGTCTAGTCTCGTCTACTTCTTAGGGTCTACTCTAGGCGGACACTACTCTTGCAGAGACAGTGACCTTTGATTCCACATCGACTTGTACCATGACGGCAATGCTCTTTCCAGCTTCTCCCTGAGCCTCAAGGCTCGCAAGCTTGGTGCTTGACACCACATGTCGGACTTTCTCCGTCTGAGGCTCTGCTGGCTCGTCATCCTCATCCTCTGAATCGGGCTCTGGAGCTGGTAAAGTGTTGACTTTGACGTCGAGTTTTCCTTCGTAGATCTCGATCGTTCCGGATTGATATGGAATGTTGACTGTCCGGCGAGATGGCAGCGGTGTGTAAATGTCGAGTACGGTGATGAATTGCTCGCCCTGCTTGATTCCAATTGGCGCTGCGAGATGGGGAGCTGAAGTGATGATGGCTTGAGTACCTTCAATCACTTCCTCTTCCTCGTAGTCTGCAATCAAGGATGCCTGGACAGCTGCTCCAAGCGAAGACATCTCGGACGGGTTCAGAGAAGGTGACGCGGTGGTAGGTGTCCTGACTTTGGTAGACTCTGGGAAATTGTAGGAAATGTTGGTTGCCAATTTTGGTGTGTGGGATGTGCCTCCGACGAGAAGAACTTCATCAATGTCAAAGTTTTCAAGTCCTGCCTTCTTGATACCGGTGTCGATGAGGTCTGCAATCTGTGTGAAGACTTTACGTCCAAGAGTTTCGTATCTTATTCTGTTGATGGACGAGTGGAAATCGAGACCATCTGCGAGGGATTCTACAGAGACTGTGGCCGAGCTGGAAGCAGAGAGTGTTTTTTTGGTGGTTTCGCATTGTGCCTTCATTTTGGCAAGTGCTCGAGTGTTGCCCTTGATGTCTATCTTGTGCTTCTTCTGGAATTCCTTTCCGAAATGATCGACTAGCGCATCGTCAAGCATTGTTCCCCCGAGGCTGTAATCATGCTGAGTCGAAAGGATTGTGAAGAGCCCACCTCGTACAGAGATGACGGTGACATCAGATCTGGTGGCACCAATGTCTGCTACTACAACGTTCTTGTCGGCCATCTCGACTCCTGATGCATGGTCCAGAGCAGAGTAGGCCAGGACAGCAGCAACTGGTTCGTGGATGATTTGTAGCACTTGTATACCGGCGTCCTTTGCTATCTTTTCTAGGGCCGACCTCTGTGTCGCATTGAAGTCAGTAGGTACAGTGATGACTACTCCTGTGATTGATTTTCCGAGGTAGTCCGCTGCGGAATCTCGCAGCTTGATCAGGTGCCGAGCAGTGATTTCTGAAACAGTCATGACTTGTTCTACAGGTGAATCATCCTCTGGAGACTTCGATACCGAGATCTTAAACGCAGTTTCTCCGTCCTTCTCGACCGGATGCGCCGACAGTGAACATGATCGGGGGTCAATTTCTGCGAAGGGTTTGCCGATGAAATCGCGGAAACAGGTGATGGTATTCTTGGGGTTGCGGACCAATTGGGCAATGGCTTGGTCTCCATGATACTCATCTCCTCCTACATAAGACAGTGCACTGGGAATCGACCGGTTTCCTTCCTCATTCGCAATACATTCGGCTTTACCTTCCTGAAGTGGTTAGCTGATTGAGCAATGCGGAAGTGCACATTCAACGTACTCGATTCGTATATGAGATGGCTGAAGTAGTATTGCCAAAGCCTATCCCAAGGACGACCGATGTCTCTTCGATATCACTCATGACGGTTTGTCTAGATAGAGTGCTGCCCAAGATCCACAGTTTTTGTCTAAATTATAGAGAATGCCCTGAGCGGACATCTACAGCATTCCAAAATTTCGACCAATTTCGGAGCTCCGCCTGATTTGTCCTTGGAAGAATGTACAGAAAATTCATCCTCTTCTGGGTGGGTACTTGCTGGCAATGGACTTCAAGTGCTGCTTCTGGGGATGAGATGTCTGCAAGTTGGTGCCAATTTTGATGGAGCTCATGACTCCTCCTTGAGCAGATTGAAGAGACTATTTGTACTTTGAGACAATCGGGAATATCTCGGGCTGAAGCAATTCGTGGTCGGGAGGACCTCAAGTCGAGCATGTACATTCCAACCCAGGTGGACTATCACATAAGCTGGGTCTTCTATATGGCAGTGCTCTTTGCCCTCTCGATTCTTCAAGTTGTTCTCTTGGCTGAGTCTCAGGCTACAGGCTTCATTGACAGTATTGTATTCTGCTATGCTCTATTCATGGTCGTAACGAGCACGATACCGATACCTCTGGCGATGCTCATCACTACCTGTATCAGAATTGTCGCCCTGCAATCAGTGACAGAGCACCATGTACGTCTGCTCGTCTCGACACGATTCCTCTGTGCGTTGTTTCCGATGGCGGTGTTTGTGCAACTCTGGAATTCGGTCAATTCAACCAAGATACAGTTGATTCGTCGTATCGCAGTCGAGACTCTGGCGCCAGTCTGCTTGTGTCTCGCCCTATATTTGCTGACTGGCCTGAGCTTCCATCTCTGGAGTGCTCGGCCTTGGGTGGACACGATTGATGTTTTGCTGGCCATGCCTTATGGGAATCCACATCACGTCGTCCTGCTCGACCCGATCGAGGGTCGGATCTGGTACGCCATCTTTCGAACCATTCCTCCTGCAAGTGCCCTACTCGTATCGTGTGTGGCAATTCGAACTGTGCTTGTTTTTGACAAAGGACGAGCTGAGCTGACTTGGTGCCGTCGTTGGCATCGCGTACCTTCAGGCACCTTTATGCAATTGTACACGATACCCGGACAAGTCATCATAGGCTTCTCGAGAGCATGTATACCTGTCTGGTGTACATGTCTTGCGACATTTGAGCAAATCTCACGACACTTGCCAGGTACGTTTCAAGAGTGTAATATTGAGCATACGGATTAGGATTGTAGGACAATCTTGCCATCTATGTAAATTCTGTTTATATTTCTATCGTCTCCATTGAAGACCCATTTTTCAATCATCTTCTCGTCCGATTCGCCATCGAAGATGTCGACGCGACCTTTACGATCGGGTCCAAGGTCGATGAGCAAGGCATCAAAGTACTTTCCCGTGGCAAAGTTGCCGAGTCTCGCTTCCAGGTTGCATACCCGCGCACCGCCAAGAGTTGCCATGTAGAGAGCTTCGGGGACCCCTAACGAGAGAGACTTGTCACCCGAGTGAATCACCCGATGACGACTGACTGCACAAGCCAATCTGGCGCTGTCGAGTATGGAGGCTGTATAGCCTCCAGACACATCTGTTCCCAAACCGACAGACACCTCATTGTTCAGGAGCTCCCGGACGGGACATTCTCCAGAAGAGATGGAGGTGTTGGACGCAGGACAGTGGGCGATGCCGGCACCTGTCGCTTTGATGAGAGATATCTCATCTGCCGAGATGTGTATGGCGTGGGCCAATATCGTTCGATTTGTGAGCAGGCCGTGCTGATGATAGAGTTCCGTGTAGGAGGGAGCGGAAGGGAACAAGTCCTTGACCATCTTCAACTCGTCGCGATTCTCAGAGATATGGGTCTGTATGGGGAGGGATTCGGCTTTGGCCAAGGCGCCCAAGGCGTGCATCATCTCGGACGAACAACTCGGGGCGAATCGAGGAGTGATGCAATAAGTCAGCTGTTCACCACTTGGATCGAGACTTCGCACATGATTGATGCACGCCTTTGTGGCATCCATGGATTCCTGGCATGTTTCACGATAGTGATCTGGCGATAGCCTGTCCATGTTACATTTTCCAATGAATGCGCGTTGCCCTACAGACAGACAGAGATTGGCTAGTATATTCGTTGCCTCTGTATGAATGGAAGAATAGTAGCATGCCAACGTGGTGCCTTGACGAAGTGTCTGTGCCACGAGCTTACCAAAGACTCGCTTGGCAAGTGCCGGATCGGACATGGATGATTCCGTGGGAAAGGTATATTTCTCCAACCATTCCAAGAGCGGCACATCCATGCCAAATCCTGCATTCGGGTACTGGGGAGCATGGATGTGGGTGTCGATGAGACCGGGGAATAGAAATTGGTGGTTTGTCAATTGCATGTACTCGGCATCTGCATAGCCCTCGTTTCTCAGAAACTGCTCCAGATCGGCATTGTCGACATCTGCATATTCATAGAGGAAGGAAACCATGCCATTGTCGACTCCCAGCAGAGCGTCCGGGATGATTTCCAACTTTGTAGGCGAAAGTGAATGACATATGCGACCACGAAAGAGTAATTTGGGCATACCTCAGACTATCAGAGTCGTCGTCGGGGTCTGAAGACAATGCCTTTGTCACCGAGTGTACTGCCAGACAAGTTTGAAGAACCTAATTTACTGTATATTTCCCAAAGTAAGATTTCATCTGTCCGGCGACTTATCTCGTCCAGGTGGCTTGTCTTCGGGCTTGTGCGAGCTTCCCTCGGACAACTCCCGCTCGCGCACTTGAGCGGCGCTTCTGGTGGGATTTTGCACGCGTCGCACAAATTCAAATCTGTGGGGAGATGACAAACGCATTAATGCCTCCACTGAGATCTCCATCAGACAGGACTCTTTCCATTCTCGTCACGCCGCCCGATTCATTGCGCCAGACTTGTTCAAGATAGCGGTAAAATGTCACACTGAGAGACAGACTTGAGTCTCCTTCACGAATGTACTGTGCGAGTCAGGGTGTCAGTGGTACACAATTGATTGCAGAGATATTCTGAGGCTCATTCTCACAGTCTGATTAGCCATGGACGAACTGCCCACGGAGCTCTTGTTGGGTATACTCAGCCTCTGCGATCTGACCGATCTGCAGTCCATCGCCCTAGTCTGCCGGAGATGGCACACACTGGCCCTCGAGCTGCGAAAGGGACTCGTCTGTGTGAACGAACTGGAAGAACAATCGTGACTCATCCACAAGAGAACGAAAGCAAAGTTCATCTTTTGGCTGACTGCTCAACAGGTTATGGTACAATTATAGTCTCTGTCACTTCATCATGCATGACACCATGGCGGGCAAGATCAGGACGACGTTTACGCACAAACCATGGACTTTGAGACCAGCACATACGAATTCCGGGTGCCCCTTGCAGGCCAATGCACAGGACCTCGTCGTCTGTGCTTCTGCCACGAGCATCGACGTCTTCTCCGAGCTCATTCAGTCAGACAAATGACACATGTCTCTAGGACGATTGAAAAGACAAGAACTCGAGCGCAGTCGGGACACAATTTTTAGAGTTTCAGTGCGGGGGAGCTCTCGCCTGTGTGATCGACAGGAGCGTCATCGGCAATCTCGCCTCGTGCGCGGGGAGAGGGAAAAGTCCCCGTCCTCGATCTGAGATTTCCTTGCCCCCCCCCTCGGAGATCTGCCATCTGTAGCTCTCAAGTGAACGTCATCCCTGCTCTTCTCCCCATCTAAAGACAAGTTTGTGGTTCAAGGTAAAATCAACAGAAACATGTCGACCAACTACTCCCTCTACTCGGTTCCAGCTGCATGGATCCTTTCCATCCTTCCCCACTTTTACGCTGCCTCCTTAGCTGTAAGCTTGCCCCCTTCGAGTTTTCAATGTTGGAAAATGCCTACTGACGTCCTCTTTGTAGAAGAAGGTGCACGACTTTGACAACACGAACCCGAGACATGCCGGGACCGACTTGAAGAGCAAGATGTCTGCCGGTCAATTCGGTCGATTCCAGAGAGCGGAAGCTGCGCAACAGAACGGATTCGAGAACATCGGACTCTACGCAGCCGCCATCGTGGTGGCCAATGCAGCTCGGCTTCCAGTGTCGACTGTCAACACTGCCTCGGCCGTCTACTTGACCTCCAGAGTCGTCTATACTCTGCTCTACGTCAACACGGAGAAGCTCAGTACCTCGAACCTGCGAAGTATCGTCTTCTTGGTCGGAATTGGTACCATCATGACTCTCTTTGTCAAGGCAGGTAATGCATTGAATCTATTGCTGTAGAAGTATGAAAGTTTATATAGTGTCACTCCCATAGTAGGGAGATGAAGATGGAGAGAATCATATATGTTACACATCTTCAGAAACCTCACAAGTTGCCGAGAAAGACGTCCTTGAGCAAGGTCGAGAGCCGTAGTGTACTGCCCATGATATTGCTCTGACGTGTGACGAGAGCTTGAAACATGAGATCAAAGGTCAAGGGTTTGCTCTCAATGTACAGGAGAGAGACCCTGTGGGGATACCTCGGCTCGGACGATGATGATGAGTCTGGTGTGTTGACGGAAGTCTGTTGCAGCAAGGTGAATTGAATGCCACCGGGTAGTCTCTTTGCGTCCTTGATCCGTAGCAGGATCGCAAAGAGTGGAAACTGCACGAGGAATGCAAGGACCATGTCCATACCAGTCTTTGCAAACTTGAGAGCAATTCGCGTCACTGCAAACGTCAGGTAAAAGACAATGACTGTCGGAAAGAGAAAGGCCAGCAGAGTGAACAAGATGGTGCCGAGCAGCAACTGGTCCAGATCGTAATCGCAATTGTCGATTCGCTTTCTCAAGACATTCCTCTTTCGGCCCCGAAAGAGATGGAAGAGGCTGATGAGAATCGTCAGCTGCCATTCATAGATGCGTGCACTCGCGGCGTAAAAGATGTAGAGATGGAATGTGAGCAGGCTCAAAAAATCTGACATCAAGCTGATACTCAGACTCGCCCCAAGAAAACCACCGAGGCCCACGATTCGTACCAGGATCGGGAGATAGGGATGAGCATGGTCTAGCAACGTCTTCCAAGAGGCAACGAGCCAGAGAAACAGGTCACCCAGAAAACTTGCAAGCTCTGAATTCAACTTGAGACCGGCCGGGTATCCTTTCAGCCACCACATCATATCGGCCACCGAGACGATACTGTACTCTGTGATTGTCCTGTAGACAGATTCAGCGATGAAGGACTCATTGTTCAAGCAAATGACAACGAGATAGAGGCCAAAGATCAGGTCATTCGCAATGAGCCACATGCCATTGTAGAATTTGATGTAGTCTGGGTGAAAAGAGGTGATAGACGCCCAGTCTTTCTTCCGCTTTCGTAATGTTAGATACTCCGTGGGCCACGATTTTAGCTTTTGTATGCGAAAGTCCAATTCTCTGGCAGTGACTGAAAAGTCCTTCAGCGCGAGCGTTCCAAGGATCGTAGCATTCAACGACCAGGAGATGGAGTCTATCGTCAGTAATTCATATTTCAAAAGGATACTGAGACACTTGTCTCTCCAAGGCCGTGCTTCCTGGCTGAATCTCTGAAATACATCGACGAATTGACCCCACAACTGGACGATCACCACAAAGGCAGAGGTATTTGCAATCAATTGAATGCTCTGGCTTCGTCGTCGATTCCTGCGAGAGCCGAGCTTTGGCAGATTCTTCTGCAACACTACCGCAACTTCTTGGGCACAATTCATCTGATTGATGTGGAGCTGGGTTAGACTGTAGTCGTGCCCTGAAGGTAGCGAATTGACAAGTAAGCTCTGCAGTTCAGATGATTCTTGAAATAACTCTCGGTCGGTCATGCGCTCGATGAGGACCGGTTGGAGGGCGAAATACTGCATGCGGTGCGGGTCGGGACGATCAAAGATGATGAGCTGCGCTGAAGACATGTCCTCCAGCGTGTGGAATTGGGGGTATATACTGCACTCGTCGACGTAACAGTACAGAGGGTATTCTTTCTCCTGTGGCAGGTATCGGGTAGTGTTCATCTGGCCCAAGATGCATAGTGGCTGGCTTCCACAAAACTTGGTGACTTTGCTGATGGGAAACTTGGTGACTAGAGAACCTATATCCAGGGGTTCGGCAAGACCGTCTCTCTAGACTGATTAGATCAAAATGTATCGAGTCTGCCAAAGTTCATACATAGATGTTCGACACCAGATCAATGACAAAGAAATCTGATGCACTATTCTGCCACCCAAGAATGAGCGCCGAATCACCAGCATCGAGCAAGTCAGACGGCCAAAAGATCTTGACAACAGATACACCTTTGGATCCTGTCATCAGAAGCTTCCCCTCCTACGCAGGTATTCCGTTGCCGTGATGATCTCGATTGAATGTCCCTGCGTGCGCTTCTGTTCGAGGGCTGCAGCTTTCTCTACAAAAAGTACGAGGCACAAATATATGACTGTCAAGCTACAGACACTCGTTATTATAGCCCTCGAGATTCCAGTCTTCCAGATCCTCAGTGCAAATTCGGAGATGCTAGTGTATAACGCGTGCCTCGGCGAGCTGCCAACTATGTAGCCTGCAAGGAAGAGCAGAAGAAATGCTGCAGCCAGCCTCAGACTGCTCATAGATCTGACATGCGAGAGTACGACCTGAATACCACTCCTACCTCAATGATTGATGATCAAGCAAGACCTTTTCTGAGACATGACGGAGTATAGCAAGAGTCTGACGACTGTTTGGCAATGCAGTAAGATGCATCTATCCTCTTGACATGTAGATGCATACTTCAACCGTATTCCATCGGAGCGACTCGCTCCACCGGCTCAAATGTGGGGTCGCCAGAATTACGTTTCAAACCATGTCTGTAGAAGTCAAAAGTCACCTTGTGTCCGGTGCCTTCCATCAGAGCTAGAAGACGAGTATAGGCTGATAGAACATGTACATGACACGAAAATCCTTTCGTGGAAGGTGAAGTATTACGTGCAGGTCAGATGCGCTCGAGGAAGGAGATACAAGCTTCGGTGATTACCGGGCTAGACAAATCTTTCGACACCTCAACCAGTCTAACATTGTATCTTCGAGCATGCGATCGTCTCATACTCGAGTTTCAATCAGCCCAGGCAGAAGGCGACAGTGAGCAGGCGTATTTCGTGGCTCTGCGACTCGTGGAGCTCGTGGTCAACTATATACCTAGACACCCGGACGCCAAGCTTCCGAGACATCTCGTGGCGATCCGCAGATTGAAGAAGACAGTCGCAGAGACCCTGCCGATCCTGGATGTCTTGAAAGCGAGTGTCGATGCAGATTATGAACACTACATACAGAGACGTCGAAATGAGACGGATCTGCAACAGAGAAAAGCGAATGCCTTGCGTGCCAAAAGGAAAGAACAGGAACTGGCTATGGAGAGTATGAAGAAGGAAGAGGTCCATCGTGCTGAACAGAGACCGGCAAGCTTGTCGTTACCCGAAATTCGGCGGCGGCTGGAGGCACTTCAGGTGAACAATGGTCAATCGGTACGGGCTACAACTCTCGATCGACCTCGAGAGGATTATCATTATCCTCAACTGGATACTGTTAACAGCAAGACCTCGATAAATCAACCTAGAACACCAAACGATTCATCTCCACAGATACCAACCAAGACACCAATCAGTTTGGCCAAAGAAGAACCAATCAAAGAGAGCTTGGAAACCACCAGCGTCACTCCCTCGGACTATCAGTTCGCCACAAGTTCGAGTCTCGAGAATGGCGAGACACTCAAGACTGTCTTTGTCCCTGCATCCCTTCGCGCAACCTTTCTCCGACTCGCAGATGGCAATACCTCCCGGAACCTCGAGACCTGTGGCATCCTGAGCGGCATTCTGCGCAACAATGCCTACTTTATCACGACGCTCATCCTACCAGCACAGGCGAGTACGAGCGATACCTGCCACACCACGGACGAGGAATCCCTCTTCAATTATCAGGATAGCCATGACCTCTTCACCCTAGGCTGGATCCACACGCACCCGACGCAGACCTGTTTTCTGAGTTCAGTGGATCTCCATACGCACTGCTCCTACCAGCTCATGCTTCCGGAAGCCATCGCCATCGTCTGTGCACCCTCCAAGACCCCAGACTGGGGCTGTTTCAGACTCACCGATCCACCGGGCATCACCACCATCAAACAATGCCATCAATCTTCCCTCTTCCATCCACACTCCACGACCACGACGACATCGGAGGAGCAACTCTATGTTCAGGCACTTCAGACGACTGGTGGACACGTGAGAGAGTTGCCTGGCATGACTTTCGACATTGAAGATCAACGTGCTGGCAATCGCTAAGGGAGTAAGGAAAAATTAATAGAGAGATTTTGAATCAAGATTTTCCACTTCCAGGGCAAAACGACAAATTCCCATCATGATTATCCTTTTCAGCAGCAAAAGGCACTCGATTCCAGATCCGGATGGACCATTTCAAGCCTGTACTTTTCTGCGCTTGTTCTCATTCATGCTGTTCTCTCTGTCATTGTTCGTGTGCGGGTCCATTTCATGCGCGATACTGATCATTCCCGGTGCACGGAGAATGGATCGGTCGAGTACGCCGTTTGGGTACCGACAGAGATCCGGATCGGCCATATTGTGCAGGATCGCGTCGAGATATTCGATGACTTCGATCCGAAAGAGATCAAACTCCATCGATTTGGCGGCATCGAGGAGTTGTTGGACAAACATGGTGGTATCCGAACTGCGTCTCGTGAAGAGTGAGAGGACTCTGTCTCGCTCGGCGGACCAATCTTGACTGAACTCCAACTCGCGGACATGAAAGAGTGCATCCAGTTCGGCAGAGCCGTAGTTGGGATTCTCCATGGATCCATAGGAGAAGCAGTCATCGAGACATGCTTGGACATCCACTTGTGGGGATGTCAGACAGTGTTCGAGAACGGTGAATAGGGCAAAGGTCAATGCGAGTCTGATCCATTTCCCAGCCGGTCGTTTTCTTGGCGCATTCAGGAAGGATGCAGCAGAGACCTGCATGAAGAGATGCAAGGCAGATGCCAGAGAAGTTCTCATCGGATCGACCGGTTCGGATTCGATACCAAACAGGGACCTTGCCATCGAGACCACTTTGGCTGGGCGAGTCGTAGCACTCAGCTTCAATTGAGCACTCGTGAGAACGACGACATGTGTCAGACCCATCTCGTCCAAGAATGACCTCGTCTTTTTCGTCGTCCAGTCCAAGGTGTCTTCGCCGGAATTGCCTCTGTGATGGGCCGATCGTCTCGTGATGTGTTGACTCCTCACGTCACGATAGACAAATAGAATGACGAGACTGGTCAATTGCAAGCGTCTCGTCAACACTGAGTAGCCGAGCTTCGGACGATTCGTGAGATCGAAAGTCATGATGAGACCATCGACGAGACCCACCAGTCTTCTTCCTTTCGTCTTTGCTGCCTTGAGATGGGTCGTTGGAAGGGCTGTCGCATCGCTCGATGCGCCATTTCTCATCTTCTGCTCGCCATCGATGCCAAACAAAGGTGGAGAGGGCCCTTTGGGTTGGGAGAGCGCTTCATCGAGAATTGTCTTTGCCGAGAGATAGAGGACATAGTCGAGCACGACTGTGTTTGTCGTCTTGTCCAAATGTATCTTCTTCTCCTTCTGAGTCTGATTCATGACTTGCTCTATCATACAAGATGCGTTGACATTGCCCTCATGCATTCACCCACACCGTGTTGCGCGCATCTCTCTCTCTCTCTGTTTCCTTCGATGCTTTTCTTCCTGTCTATGACGGGACTTTTTTCCGCGACGCAAGGCCAATCGAGTGCTAGGCCAACAGCTCGGTCCTCTCCAAATAGTATGCACGAAGGAACTGGACAACAAGCAGTGGATGACGCGTCCTGTGAAAGGGACCAAAGAAATCTTCTCTTTATCAAAACCAGACTCTTATTCTGTCGTTGCGCAAAGAGAGTGTGGAGAGTCGGGGTCGGGCTAAAAAAAAGTCCTGGCGGGTTCCGGGTCTCGACCCACCTTATCGGACGATCCGGCAAGCCGTTATCTCAAGGACTTTCCCTCGCCCCCCCCGTCTCATGTCTCTTTGTGTTCGACAGGAGGGGCCAAGCCGTTTTTATTGACGCTGGCTTCCGGACTTGGGGGTGGTCTCCCTGTCAAGATAAGGAAGAGATGCAGGAGCAATCACGCAATAAACACAATGATGATAAAAACACCTTGTGCTCACTCTCCCTCCCATTTTGCCAGTCTCTCCCGGCGCTAGGGACGGACGCATCGCACAGAAGACTGCCAATCTCTACATTTAGCTCACCCGAATCCTGACGATAGACAAAAGATGGAACCTGGTACAGGATATCCGGAGACACGAGACTCATCTTGCCGACGCCGTTCGCCGTGCCCCAAATTCTCCCTCCACTTCCTCCCATCTTCATGAGTCTCTCCATGAAGTTCTTCGGACCCTGAAGTCCGTCGTGCCGTGCCTGTGTCAAGTCTATACGTCAAAAGTGTACACCGCCGCCCCTGTTGCCCGTCTCAGAGTGGGCACAGCCCCAGGAGGTCGGTGTGACCCACTGCAACGGACCTCCCCACCTCCCATTAGCCATAGGGCAGCCTCGGCCAGGCGGCATTAGCTTGTAACGGAAGCAAGAGGAGATGTGCGAGGCAAGATCCCCTATCTAGTGCATATTTTCTGATCAGATGGGATGACACAATCACGCATCGAGATTGTCCAATCGGCAATCAAAAGAGCACCATGAGCCAATCTTCACCCATGGGAATGCGTCACACAGTGATCCTCTCCCGGACCATGTGTTGAAAAGATCCTACTCTTGCCAAAAAGTCGATCGAATCTCAGGCACGGCATCACAAGGTAGATACGTGCCACAATGACTGCCCTATCAAAGAGCAGGGGAAGCGCGATCAGTCGTAAGTCGGAAAATGTTGGGCGTAATCATCTAGTGGACTATCTAGCTATTTGATCTGCCTTCCAACTATATACTTGTCCAAGGACTATGAGGACTGCCCCTGCTGGATGAGATACGAGTCGCGAAAATTCATTACCTTGTTGATGCTTCGCTCGACCATCAACCTCCCAGTCGCAGCCATAAATTGCTTCGCTCGCTATGCTTGTTCCCACACTCCACACCAACTGCCTGGTGATGTGCGCCACAGACAGCGCCTAACCGATAAGGACGGACCAGTGACCTTCTCAATAGGGCGAGTTGACCACATCATCCCGATTCAATCTCCTCCGGACAGGGGTAGCAATGGAATCTCGCGTGGGCTTCCTGAAGGCCTTGCTGCGGTCGACCATACTCACATCGTGTGGTAATGCGACAATCACGTTCTTATCTGTTCCGAACTTGAAATTGTCCGCCTTGACAACATCTTGATACTTCTTGATCCGGTACTTGTCGAGCTTGCCCTTTGTCACTACCTGATTCAGGGACCAAGAGATGACAAACTCGCCTGTAGAGGTGACGATCGACTTCTCCACCGTCTCTGGACCGGCATTGAATTTCGCTGGTGTGAAGGACAGTTTACCGCCCATCATGGCAACATGTTCCGGATTCAGCTGGAGAATCCTCGGGCGTGGTTTCGAATCCTTGCCGAAGGACTTTGTGAAGCCTGACGACCCTGCATTCTTTCCATCCCTTATCGTGGCATCGATGAGCAGTATGTAGGTCTTGGTTGTAGCGAGGACCCATTTGCCATCTGCAGACACGTCAATTCCAATGATCGGTGCAGACATAGGAGGTAGAGTTGTCTTTGCATTAATTCCAAGTCGGTCAAACAGCCGGATGTCTCCCTTGCTCGAAGCAACAGCAATATATCCTGCCTCAGTCGTGGCCGCTGCACTAAAATCGTTGTTACTCTTGTATTGCTTGAACTCACTATCGACGAGTTTTGTGCCACTGAGACGGGGATCTATCCTGTAGAGACCATTCTTGGACATCCCAATCAACGTTTGTTCACCAGTCATCCCAGCAAACTTGGAGGACGAAGTGAAAGTGGTCAAGGGCACATCGTCATGGACTTTCCATTCGTCCACTATTTTGCCGTATTCGAGATCCATCTTGTAGAGGTGATGAGCGTCGTCCGGATCCTGCATAATCATATTGGTATCTTCGTTGTGAAGCATGACTTTGGAGGGATTAAACCTAGCACCCTTGATCTTCTGAATCTTGTTGATCGAAGTCGCGAATTCGAGCTTGTCATCCTGAGTGTGCCGAAAGACACCAATCTTGTCACCCCGAACAACGAAGGATCGATCGTGTTTGTAGCCTACAGCCAGCTGGCTGTTCTCGCCAGCACCTTCCATGCGCTGAACTTCATCTGCCTCTTCATCTTCATCGGGGTCATCTTGGACATCGTGATATGCATCTGGCAATTCATCGTCATCTGGTTCGGCAGACATGAGTCCACGATCGCCTTCTACTTCGTCTTCCATCTCGACATCTTCCTGAAGACTCAAAAGATAGTCCTTATCCTCGTCCTTCTGCTTGGTCCATTTGAGCTCATTCAGGCGTTCCCAGAGGGCTCTCATGACACCTTCTTGAAACCTCTCCGTGGTCGCAGTGTCGGTGAATTTGAGCAACCAAGAATATGCGGCCTCATCCTCATCGTAGTAGTTCCAGATGAAACAAGTTTGTTCATAATTGAAGACTGGATTCATCTCAGCTTCCATCGGTTGTCCAAGCCATACCTTGCCATCTGTGTCTTCCACAGAAAGCCAATATTCCCACTTGCCGATTTCTGAAACTGTTGCCACGACTGACTTCTCCTGGAGTTCGAAAACCCCGGCGGATGCATCGAAGATGTGTAATTCTGCTTGGACGTGCACAAGCTCTTCCGTTGACTGGAATGGGGCTGTAATCGCAGTAGGAGCGACAGAGATTTTTCGAGATTTTTCAGAGTTCGCGGGTATGGTCTCGAGAGTCTTGAATTGCTTCTTCGTCTCACCTGGCGTACTGGGAATCGAACGTGCTTGCGGTGAGGGAGGTACGAGCCGAAGTTCTTCTAACTCTGCCTCGGTCGCTTCCTGGTGACTCCTCGAGTGCTTGCGTTCATATAAGCATTGTAACACAACGACCTCGAATGCTGCTATTTCTGCAGCTTTCGTGGTTGGGTCGCACACGAAGGTGTATGCATCTCCTTTATCGCCCAACATATCTTTCCACTGAAAAATGGTTGATCCATCCTTGTCGCTCATTCTGAATCTTATTGACTCATCCAGAAGAAAGTCTTTCACATCTCCGGCTGCATCATTCTCCAGCCCTTCCTCCTCGAGCTCGTCTTCTCCTTCCTCATAGGCTCTCTCTATGACCAGTTGATAACAAAACTGCTGGTTCGTCCTTGTGACGGTCGCTTGGGCATCTTTGAAGATACACTCACTCGTTCCCTTGATGCCGAGGGGTCTAACGATATAGAGCTGTCCACTGGGAATTGTGCAAATGTCGACCTTTTTCGTGTCGTCCCCAAAGAGTGCGCGACCAAGAGACTTGATCGCAAACATGCCAGTGAAAGAACTGAGACGCTGTGCCCTATAAGGGCCGGTGCTTATCAGAACTCGTCGTCCCTCAGTGTAGCTCTCCTTTCGAACCTTCGTGTTGGTGGAGTCTAAAGTTGACACGAAACACAAAATGTAAGGTGAAATGACAACAGGCGCCGAATTGTGTGCGGGTATGTATGAAACCCTAGATCTCATCTTCTCCACAATTAACCTCTCACACTCGTTACAAGTTCTTCAATCTACGACAGTACATTTCAATCAAGACTACGAGATCAGATTGACGACTAGTAACAAAAAGAAGTCATGAGTGCTTCCTGTATATTCTGCAAGATCATCAAGGGAGAAATCCCGAGTTTCAAGCTCATCGAGACGGCCAAGACATTTGCCTTTCTCGACATTGGTCCACTGTCGAAAGGCCACGCCCTCGTCATCCCAAAGGTACCCATCCAGCCGCCATGGCAAAGAAGTTCGTGCATTGGCTGACTATCCTCAGGAACATGCCATGAAATTGCATGAATTGAGTGATGAGTCTTTGGCTGATATCCTGCCTGTCGCCAAGAAGATTGCCAAGGCAGTAGGTGCCGAAAACTACAATATACTCCAGAACAACGGTCGTGAGGCACATCAGGTCGTCGACCATGTTCACTTCCACATCATCCCAAAGAAGAGCATGAAGGACGAGACTGAAGGACTCGTCATTGGTTGGCCAACAAAAGAAGCCGATAAAGCCGAGTTGAAGGCCTATTGTGACGAGCTTAAAGCCAAGATGTAGACTTGCATAGTACCGTCCAATTTGCGTTGGTGACCCCGTCAACCATAGCAAGACTAAACCCAGTTGCAAGCTGAATACTCGCCGTCAAGCAAATCATCCATATCTTCCCGGAGACCGTGCTGTGAGGTTGCCTGATGACTGCCATCAACTGTTGGGTCTCACAGCAGAGCCACGAGATGATCACTGACACCCAGCACACGGAGTGCAAGACCCCTCGATGGATCATGATATCCACTGACTGAACTCCACACCATCCGTTTATCCACCCTAGGTACTCTAATCAAGATTGCTTCCTCTTGCTCCGTGCCCCTTGCTGCCTCTTCAACACTGTACTGATGCAGAATATCGACATGCACGGAGCTTCCCAACAGACCATGATCTCTCGTCAGTGCCGTGGCCATCAAGTGACGCCATGTGATGAGATCCATGGGGCCAGAGTCATCAAGCCGGTCCTGTACGACGGCAACCTTCAAGAATGAGAACTCTGGATGACAAAGTGCTAGCGTAGGCATCCTGTCAATCTATTCCATCACGGCAAAAACCAAGAGAGTGTGCTGTGTGCCTATAGCTTTGCAGCAGGACTTTTGGAGCCTGAGCGTTGTGAGTGTTGAACCAAGAGGCTCGAGATGGGGCTGAATTTCTCTCCCGTCCTTCAAACAGAAATCTTGAATCGCACATGTTCATTTCGCCAAATCCACCAAGTCTCTCTCTCCCATTCGATTTCTACCCGCACCGACTTTCCCAAATTCTTTCTCACCTGCTGGCTGGAAAGGCTAGCGAGCGTCTAGGAACGGACGACAGAAAATACACTCTCTTGCAGTCGTCTGGGTCATAGGATCAGAATCCAATCACCCAGAAGGAATCTGTCTATACTATGAGTTTCAGAGGTCGCGGTGGCGCCCGTGGTGGGTTCACCCCAAGAGGTGGTCGAGGTGAGTTTTGCGAGATTGCACATCTCTTTTCCCCAAGCAACAGGATATTGATTCGTCCAGAGGAGGATTCGGCGGTGGTGACAGATTTGGAGGTAGGTATCAGCAAGCTACAGAAGGCTGAGAGCGACGAAGCAGTCTTCATCGATCTCTCCTCTTTCTTGTATACTATCCCGAGTAAATGTCTAATTTGAGTCTTGTAGGTGACAGGAATGCCATTCCCGACACTGTACACGAACTAGGAACATTCATGCACTCTTGCGAAAACGAAATGGTCTGCGAATCGACAAATCCCAAAATTCCATACTTCAACGCTCCAATCTTCCTACAAAACAAAACGCCCGTGGGAAAAGTTGACGAAATTCTAGGACCCATGAACCAGGTCTACTTCACAATCAAGCCACAAGAAGGAATAGTCTCGACAAGTTTCAAATCAGGTGATAAATTCTACATCGGAGGCGATAAGCTCCTCCCTGTCGAACGTTTCCTCCCACAGCCCAAGGCCGCCGGGGTCAAGAAGCGAGGTGGTGCTGGCGGTCGTGGAGGTGCCGGAAGAGGTGCACCTCGAGGTCGTGGAGGATTCGGAGGTGGCCGTGGTGCGCCTAGAGGTGGTCGTGGAGGATTCGCACCAAGAGGTGCCAGTCGTGGTGCTCCGCGAGGTGGTCGAGGTGGTTTCACGCCTCGTGGACGAGGACGTGGTGGTTATTAGATCCCTTTGTGAATTTTGAAGAAATACACACTTGTACATACTCCAGACCCCTTGCTCTCCATATCTCTTGATTGTTCATCTCACGTGTCGGAGCAGCCTGTGGTAGCTTCTCGTTCGACTCAAGTACTTCAGCTCGTATCATGAAGGCATCTGTGCATGGCCATGTCTGAGTCGTAGCTATTTTTCCACTCCATCCATTGTGACCAACCTTGTGTACAGAGGACATTGTGTGGCCAGGAGGCCAAAGTATGAATAATGAATAGATGCAATGTGAGATCGAATTTGACTGATCGCTCTTCTAGTACTGGCCTCCATCCATGACTTGTAGAAACCCAGAAATCGATTCTGTGGTGATGTGGAGAAACCATGAACTCTCCCAATCAGAGAACATGTCTGTCTTGGCGGAATCTGATTTGATCGGCTGTCATTCAATTCATGTATTTGCCAGCAAGAGAAAAAGCACAACAAGGGCGAAGACTGGCGAGCAGACTCGAGAGATCGATCCTGTTGATTGCACGGCAAAGTTGAGAGTACGTTGTACTTCGACATAGATAGCGCTTGTATTTCCTGATCCCGTTCGATTGATCGACTTGCCGGAAGACTTTCCTCGGTCGTCGAGCAAGGTTGAATTGTATAGTGAATGGTTGAAGCTTTCAATTCCACTGACACTGTATGCGACCTGCACACCCGACTGATGGGAGGCATTCGTGGCATGTTTATGAGACGTGTTGAGGTATTCGAATCCCTGTGGATCGAAACATTTGATCTGTGCCACTTGGCCATAGAGCACCCCGAACGAGGCCGAATCGCCCGGTATGGGGAATTGGGAATTACTTATCGTTCCTAGAACACTGTGAAGACAGTTGAGCATACCCATTGTGCCATTGTTGCAGATAAAAGTGCAATTATCCTGGGGGTGGCGCACTACACGATAAGATGGACAGCAAACCTGCGCTACCTCGAGAGAGGGTGTCTTGTAGGCACAATAAGCCAGCTGGTTGGTATTGTTGAAGACGTCGAACCGTGTAGACTGCATGCAGCTGATCATCGAGGTCGTAACGAGTGTAGGTTCCCAAGTCAGAGACATGACTCGCGAAAGCTGTCCCTGAAAGACTCTATGTGCTGGCTAGTGTGTCTAAGTCAGAGCATCTTCACAATGATCATGGACGGTGCGCTGAGACGCATACAAGTCAGTGACTGAGCGACGGCTCTAAGTGCGTATGAGAGAGACAATGATTCAGCAGGCCGATACTTCACTTCCGTGTAAAGAGCGAATCAGGCGCATGAGTGGGTGCACAGCAAAATCAGGGCAGCAGCCGAGACAAGCCACAAGACGGCAGATCGAAAGCTTGGTTGCACAGCTTCATTCTTGGCAGCAAAAGCTTGGCAGGGCATGCTGCAAATCCCTTCAACGGGTCAACCTTTCAACATCGAGCAGCAGCCAGCATCTTGCGTGCCATAGGCTTGTCAAGATGATCCCATTCTTGCAGAAGACGGGAACACGAAATCGTCTAGAGCATTCCATAGGGAAACATCGATTGCGTTATACAAATAGTTTGAACGGAGGGATTGTTGCGATCAAAGAGTGAATAGCAGATTTACATCCAAAGGCTATGCTTGTCAGTCACGATGGAAACATCATCATGGGTGGAATTACGTGGCAGCATGAGAGCTGAGGTTTCTGTTCGTAGCGCCCTGCCGTCATTTCATCACGAACACTATTCAGAAGCTGCAAGTAGCTTTGCTGTGGATTCTTCAAGAGCGCATTCCGGAATGCAAAGGACATTGCACCCTGACCTATAGCATGTTAATCGCGGGAACATGTTTGAAGTGAAGGAATTACCTTGGCCGCCAATGGAGGCATCTGCGCTGGTCTGTGTGTCCTTGCACCCGGTAAAACATATGACATCTGCCGGAGCAGTCTTCATCTGCTTCACCATTTCTTGATTTCCACCACCACTGCTTGTGACCTTCTTGAAGAGTCCTTGAGCGCCAGACATGAGACCACTCATATCGTTACGAAGATATGCCTGTCCGATTCCCATAAGTCCTTGACCAGCATCCTTCAGGAGGTTGGGCTCCTTCAAAACACCTTTGGTGGAGTACATATATGGCAGGTCCATGATGCTACCAGAGTGACAACAGTCGAAGATAGCTGTAAGTCTACAACCAGGGGGTAAGCTACGCACACATATGTCATGAATAATGTCATCAATGATATGACCAGGCTGAGTCTGCTGGAAATCCACAGGATAGATACATTCGTCAAATCCATCGTCTTCATCCCCGTTTGTATCCTCTGTCCGTCCTCCGTGGCCGGAATAGTGCAGGAAGAGATTATCACCAGGTTTTGCACCCGCGACTAACCATTGCATGGCATTGAGGATATTCTGCCGCGTTGGAATAGCTCTGGGCATTGTTTGATCATCGGTCAGGATGACCATGTCATTTTTAGAGAACCTATATCTCTCGGTCAAGAATTGCACCATGTTGTGCACATCGTTAATGCAGCCCTTCAATTCGTTCTTGGAACGAAAATAGTTGATACCGATAAGAAGCGCCTTCTTAGTACCTTGCAAATTACCATACTGGAAATGCATATTACCGGCACCAAAGTCCTGCTGCCCCATGGGTGGCGGTGGTGGAGCATTTGAACGATGCGGATCTTGCTGTTGTTGATGAACAATCTGCGGGTTCGATGGACCATTGTATTGAGGACGGTCATCCCTACCATGTCAGACACCTTCTTGAAATGCTGCTCATCAGCAAATTGTACCAATTGGGCGGCGGTCCTTGAGGTGCTCCAAAGGAATTCACATTGGCATTGTAGCCTCCAGTGCCTGGTCGCTCTGACATCTCTTGCTGGTACGGCATTTGTTGCTGATATGGCATCTGGCCTTGCGACTGAGGTGGACCCTGTTCGTACTGAGGCTGGCCATATCCCTGGCTTGGGGGTTGACCATAAGATTGACCATAGGGCTGAGAGTAGTCTTGGGCATGATTCTGCTGGTAGTTCTGTCCGGGGTACGACATGGCGAATATGCTTCTATGCGTACGTATTACACCCAATCTCTAGTAGATATGCGCTATTTAGTACCGTATGAATCGTCATTGCACAGACACCAGTAATGGATTTCTTGGCACGCGTTTGTGGTCTGTGTCGAACACGTGAGTTCAGGTGAAATGTTCCAACAGCTTTGACGTGGTGTGAGCTCACCTACAACAAATCTAAGTTGTACAGCGTGCTCATCTAGTTTTTGGGCACGTGTGTTATCCCGTTCTGCAGAAGAGGCGCCTGCTGTACTTTTCGTGCCTGTCGTGAGATTAGATCAACACACAAGCCTCCCTCCTAGATTACAACACACATATATTCTGGAGCGTAATGACTCAGATCTGCTGTAAGTAGAGATTACAACCTCCATCAACTCCCAGACGAGATTTACATCGCTCATATCTGTCCTCATCCGAGATCGTCCTTGAGACCAAACATGTGCTGTGATCAGAACAGCAACTGTGGCTGAAGATGGGCACCAATCATCGTGGAAGAATCATCACTGGCTGAGAAAACTGCGGTATCCGACGGCCTCTTTGCCATGTCCAATGCTTAACCCACATCCAATCCAGGGGCAGCTCTCTCCACGCTCTAGCTAGAACTCCCCGCCAGCTACCCCAGACACCACACTAAAGTCAAACAGAACGAACCTGATCACAGTTGAGACACTCATTATAGGAGTCTGATATTGTCACAATGTATATAGCTCATTCATGTTCAATGTAGATATGCTGTGAGGCATCTGAGCACCTTCAAAATTTCTACTCTTTAGCTGCCACAAGCTGAAATCAAGCGAACTTTTGAGTGCGGGGAAGGAAGACCCATCCCACTCAAGAGCGCATCCCGCCCAGAGATTTCAAGCTCTCTATAGCTCAAGTGCAGGACATAAATTCAAGCTCGTTCGCAATTCAAGATCTCCTTTCAGTGTTCTTCAGAGAGATCAAACCTCAGCGATCAGCACTAGCACAAACACAAAGCACCTGATGTCGCACTCCCCTGTGTATGAGCTTGGCGGCGACAAATACAAGCAAGACAGCAAGGTCATCTCTGAGCATGTCGAGATGTATCGTACAAACACGGGTGATGATAAGTCCTTGACGCTCGCCGAAAGGAAGAAGGAGGGCTACCCGGAAGTTCAGAAGCTATCCCCAGAAGAACTTTACGCTGCTGAAAAAGCTTTGGTTCGCAAAATCGACTTCCGCCTACTGCCTATGGTTGTCCTCATGTATATTATGAACTACCTCGACCGTAATAACATCGCCTCTGCGCGACTAGCTGGACTTGAGGATGACTTGAACCTCTCTGATTCCCAGTACCGGCTCAGTGTCAGTATCCTGTTTGTCGGTTATATTCTCATGCAAATTCCATCGAATCTTTTGCTCGACAAAATTGGAAAGCCAGCTCCATACTTGGCCACCGCCATGACCATCTGGGGAATCATCTCCACCGCGACTGCAGGTGTCACAACCTACGGAGGTCTTTTGGCAACTCGTTTCATGCTCGGAGTGGTCGAAGCAGCTTTTTATCCTGGAGTGATCTTCTGCCTCTCAAGTTGGTACACAAAGAAAGAGCTTGCGTTCAGAACTGCGATCCTCTACAGTGGCAGTCTCATCTCTGGAATGTTCAGTGGGCTCATCGCAGCTGGAATCTTGGCTGAAATGGATCACAGATATGGTCTGCGTGCTTGGCGATGGCTATTGTAAGCTGACCCCGCTCTATCTAGTTCGGCAAGAGACTGATTGCCTAGCATCATTGAAGGAGGTATCACGATTGGAATCGCCATTATTGCATACTTCATTCTACCCAATTTCCCGTCTACGACGAAATGGCTATCGCCTGAGGAACGCCAGATTGCTCAGTGGAGACTCGAGGTGGATGTTGGCGAGGCAGATGAACATGCCAACGTCGGTGGATCAAGTTCTGCAAAGACTGGTCTCAAGCTGGCCTTCAAAGATCCACGAACCTATGTCTTGACTCTACTGGTCCTTGGTATTGTCTCCAGTGGCGGTGTAACCAACTTCTTTCCAACTGTCGTTGCAACTCTCAACTACTCCAAAATTCGAACTCTCTGCCTCACCGCTCCTCCATATGCTTGTAAGTGGGAAAATTCAGCATCTGTGATAGCAACTTACATTCGCAGTGTGTACCATAACCGCACTTGCTAACGCCTGGCACTCTGACAGGACCGGCGAGAAGACTTGGCAGTAAGCGCTAGCATGAAGTTAGTTGTGTTTTACGTACTGACTCTTATCAGCATCATAGCACCACTATTGGTTGCTTTGGCATCTTTCATCATCGCAGCAAGCACCACAGCTGTAGGACCACGATACTGTACGTAATAACCTCCGTCTACAGACATGGACGCTGATGAACACAGTTTCCATGATGATCATGGTACCTGGATGTTACTCGGCTTATGTAGTGGCCATCGGGTGGATTTCAAACTCAATTCCACGACCAGCTGCAAAGAGAGCCGTTGCTGTCGCTTTTGTGAATTGTATTTCCAACGGATCTTCCATCTACGTCTCTTACTTGTGAGTAATATATCTACTCCTTCAGACTCTGGGACTAATCAGAACAGGTATCCAAAGACGGACGCTCCAAGATTCTTGATGGCGTTCTGTGTCAATGCCGGCACCATCATGTTGGCCATTGTCATGGTCTTCATTCTTCGGAGAATGCTCATGAACGAGAACAAGCAGATCGAGGCCGATAATGCCGCGGGAAAGCCTCAACGTGCAAAGTTCCTCTACTAAAGGAAAAGCTCGTTGCTCGCCGTAGGCTCTGCTTCATGAGTTTCGCTTGGTCCATAAAGGTTTTAATGCTTATGCAGTCATGTACAGAAACTATTCAATTTCATCTATACATATATATACTCTCGATATAGCCAAAGCTGCAACAGTAAATCTTGTCTATATCATGCCTTTTGACGTGACCCTGTGCCTGACCTTCCTAGCACTTCTTACCGGATCTCAAGGCACCATCAGCTCTCAAAAGTGCATAACTTTCCTCGGATCAAGAATGGTCTATGCTCGGGGCTTGAACGCCATATGCGTCATCGACACGGATACTTAGCCGGGTGGCTTGAATTCACCATATGTCAACGTTCTGCCAACGAACACAAGGACACATACCCCGTCCTTTCCTTTCTTCGACTATCTCATCCTACGTGATATTGACGACAGAGGACATTTTATCAATTCGACAAGATGCTTAGACAATCCACCAGACTTTTCTCGACAGTAAGTACCGATCGGAATGGATCGATCTATCTGGATCGACTGACACACTCAGGCTCGATTGCAGCGAAAGACGATTACGGACACTGCGAAAGATGCACTGAAGACGGTGAACGAGGTCGCCTCTAATGCCGCTCTCAAGGGAGTCGAGGCTACTGAGTCTGGTATGTCATTCTCCGACCCTGGATGTGGTTTGTCATTTCAACAGAGTTGCAAATTGCAGAAAGGGCTCCCACCGGGAAGACACACATTGCAGAGCTAACAAGCATGATAGTGACAAATGCTGCCAAGGCCACCGTCGCCGGATCGACGAAATACGCCGAGGGCGTGGCTGATCAAGTCAAGGGAGAGGCAAGCAAGGCCTCGGGCAACTATGCCGAAGGACTCGGCGGGCAGATCAAGGGAGAAGCCAAGAAGGTTCAAGGCCAGGCTGAATCCAAGGCAGAAGAGTTGAAGCAAAAGTTATGAGTCTCTCCTTGAGTCTAATCACGGAGGAGAGTTGTGAACGAAATGTCTCTTAAAGATGATGCTTCATTCTTATAGGCAATATGTAATGAATTGACTGTGACAATATACTGTGCTGCCAAGTTGATGGCTTTTGCCTATGGTGATTTTCATTCTACGAGACTCACAGACGAGAGTGGTGACCTCTGTCGGTGATGCGATGGCCGTTCTGAGGAAAGGACGAGATTCTTCCTCACGTGAAATCAGCAACAAACGTATTTGTCAGGCCAATCGTTTGCCTCGTTTCCAGATCGTTCTCCGGCAATTTCGGCCATGAAACTTTGAGAGTGAAGGTGGTTCGTAGAGGGAACGAAACAGACATTTGGGAAGGGAATATCTGTGCTTCGACGAGAAGCGAATGCTCAGAGGTTCAAAAAGACTGTCTCTCATTTCATCCGCCATTCTTTCGTCCGCTCCGACTCCTAATCGAACGCTTGCGACTTCTGCTTCCACGACGCCAACAAAAAAGATGCCAAATCATGCACAAGTCATCATCGTCGGATCCGGTCCTGCGGGCCACACTGCTGCCATCTACCTTTCGCGGGCAGAGTTGAAGCCGGTGATGTTTGAGGGTATGCTTGCGAATGGTATCGCAGCAGGAGGTCAGCTCACCACGACGACGGATGTCGAGAATTTCCCCGGTTTCCCCAAGGGAATCGGTGGATCCGAGTTGATGGATGAGATGAGGGCGCAGAGTGAACGCTTCGGCACCATCATCCATACAGAGACCATCTCCAAGGTCGACATGAAGAGCCGTCCATTCAAGTTGTGGCGCGAGGGCGAGGAGGACAAGGCGGAACCTACGGATACGTGCGATTCCCTCATCATTGCCACTGGTGCCTCTGCGAAACGTCTGAATCTGCCTGGCGAGGAGACCTACTGGCAGAATGGGATCAGTGCCTGTGCCGTCTGTGATGGAGCAGTGCCAATCTTCCGAAACAAGCCTCTCGCAGTCATCGGAGGGGGTGACTCTGCTGCAGAAGAAGCTCTCTTCTTGACAAAATACGGATCAGAGGTCTACGTCCTCGTCCGTCGTGATGTGCTCCGAGCCAGTGCCGTCATGTCGAAACGACTCCAGGCACACCCAAAGATCAAGATGCTCTGGAACACGGTCGCTGAGGAATGTCACGGAAACGAGAAGGGTCTGCTCACCTCCCTCTCCATCAAGAATGTGAAGACGAAGGAAGCCTCGAAACTGGATGTCAATGGCCTATTCTATGCCATTGGACACGATCCCGCCACGCAGCTCTTCAAGGAACAACTCGACGTCGACTCGGAGATGTACATCAAGACGACCCCGGGAACGACCGAGACCTCCATCGAGGGAGTCTTTGCAGCCGGCGATGTCCAGGACAAGAAGTATCGACAGGCAATCACCAGTGCAGGAAGTGGCTGCATGGCCGCCCTCGAGTGTGAAAAGTTCCTCTCCGAGCAGGCCGACACGGACGTGAATGTCGAGGAGCAGTCTGGTACCAAGGGTGGTTCATACTCTGAGAATCCCCTCGTCAAGAATACATAGGTTTATAGATGCTAGACTCCATCATACGTACCGGGTACTCTCGTGCAAGACGTTGACCAGCGTGATCCTTGGCAGCTTGAGTTGGTTTCTTCGACTTTTGGAGAATCGCCAAATTTTGGGTTTACATAGCCACAATCTTCATGTTCTCGCCATGACTTTTTGACCTCCCATGACGTTTGAAATTAATCCTTTTCTTCGTTGAAAGACACATGTCGAGATGGTCTTCCTTGTAGAGTATCAACTCACCACTGGAGTACTCTGAGACGATCTGATTGGAGCCTCCAGGTCGGCCAATCTCATTCGATGTCGGACGAGCAGAAATTGCGGAATTTCATCAAGTGGCTCCATGATCCAGCTCAAGAAATACATCTCCATCCTTCCCTGACCATACGGAGACTCGAATCGGTTTCTGGTCGGACTGGGTATGGCGTCTTTACCGAGGGCGAGATTCCCAGGGACACCACCATCATGCGGGTTCCCAAGACGACCCTCTTGTCCTCTAGGACCTGTGGCATTTCAAATCTCATCCATCCAAACACGGAAATCACGAAAGGAGAATCAGAAGGAAAGGTAGAAGCAGGGGATGAAGGAGATGAAGAGGGAGAAGAGGGCGGATTGGAAGGCATGGTGGCATGTTGTGTTGCATTTCTGTTTGAGCGGTTTCGTGGCTCGGAGAGTCCTTGGTCAGCATACCTCGCTCAGTGTCCCCAGAGGGTGAGCATCTCGAAACTATGGACAGAGAAAGAGCAGGAGATTCTCAGGGGCACAGAGGTCGCCATGGTCGGAGGCACGACCCTGAGGGACTTTCGACACCTCTATCGGTCCCAGATCATGCCCTTTCTCGATCGACATTCCGTCGAACTGGGGGACTTTGTCGGATGGCTGACCTTTGAGCTCTTTTGCGAGGGCATGTCGGTGGTGGGATCGAGAGCGTTTGAGATTGATGGGTATCATGGTCTTGCCATGTGTCCGTTTGCAGACATGCTGGACCACTCGGCTGATGAGAATGTCCATTTCGAGACGACCTTTGAGGTCTGTCTGGAATGCGGCGAGGCAGAGGGATGTGAACACACGCACGAGTCATCGGCAGGATCGGATGTCATGTCGATGGATGGCTCGGAGGACTCTACGGGGGACTCGTCTGGGGAGGAGACTGATACGTGTGATTTCACCACGACTCGGTCAATCAAGAGAGGCCAAGAGGTGTTGAACACCTACGGCGAGTTGTCGAACGATGTCCTGCTCGCTCGCTATGGCTTTGCCATTGCCGGAAACCCACACACGGAAATAAGCCTCGGCATCGAATTGTCTCATTGGATCAAGCAACAGCAGCGGCAGCATCAGCAGCAGTGGAAAGCTCATCTAGCTTGGTGGGACATCAATGGGCACAATCTGATGCGTGCATTGCGATCCCTGTCGTCCCGGCAGGAAATCGACCATCAAGCGGAAGCCATGATGGAGACGAATCGAATGGTAAATGGATCAGAGAGAGAAGAGGGAGCAGAACTAGAGTCGTCAACTGAAGAAGAAGAAGAAGAAGAAGAAGAGTTTCAGGATGCCATCAAGTTGACGAAAACCAATCTACCTTCTTCCACCTTACTCGTCTTCCTGCTCACCGCCAGACTCCTCCACCCCTCCATCCTCCCAGACTCGAGAATCAACGACGACGACGACGACGACGAGAATATCCATGAGGTTCCTGAGCCACTGACGGGACCTCAGATCAAGCATGCCGTGACTCGAGGACTCGCGGCATGGCACTACATTCTACCCGGCCGCATGCCACTCCCCCGTCTCCCTTCGCCCTCTGACGACCATCCAATCGATGCGCAGGTCTTGCAGAGCTGGATCCGACCTCTGGTCGGCACCACCCTGCCGGACCTCATTCGACTTCGAAGGGCTCGGTATGCCATCCCAATTCCAGACTCGGACGCAGTCGAGCACAAGACGATGGACGAGAGGGAGAGGATTGGAGTCTTGGTGAGAAGGGAGGAGGAGAGGGCGATGCAGGTCGCTCTCGAGAAGCTCGAGATGATGCATCGTGCAAGTCAATGGGTCCTGTCACCTCGAACATGACCCCTCTCTGTATTCCTCCTCCTCCTCACCCTCATGACATGCACATGATGAAATGTCTTGGCACTGTCGAACGGCATGAATGACAGCTGTGTCAGAATTCGAGAAAAGATGGAGCAAGGATCGAGGACTTTTTGAGTGTGTATATATGATTTTATACAAGAGAAAGAGAACATCTCCTCCGACTCTATTTTGCCAAACCCCCCTTTCTCCGCTCCCGAGAAGAACTAAAAAAAAGATGTATTTCCTACAAGTACTTACTTGATTCCTTGCGCCCTTCCTCGTTTGTCCGTCTTCCTTAGCGGTTCTCTGTGAGTCCAACAGTCGTTGTGACAGAAAGAAAGAAAAGACGTTCTCACGACGACCAAGTTCCATCAAGCTGGCCTTGGAGGACGGATTGACCGGCTGCCGTCAGGACAGGCCGACCATCCGAATTTACCTTGAAATAGACAGGCTCAAAGACTTCCTTCCTTTCAGCTCGATCCTGGGCAACTTTCCGCTGCAAGTCTTCAATCTCAGTCTTGTTTCTCGTCGCTAGTTCGAACTTCTTGGCATTGATGGCCTGCGTCACGGGATCCCAAACCACTCGAGACTCATTCTTCTTTTGTGTCGACTGGGTCGGAACGGTCTTGGAGACTGGCTGTAAGTCAGAGACATCCATGAGGACATGTCTTTCCTTCGTCTTGGGATTTGAAATGTATACTTTGGATTTCCAGCAGCCCTCGAGACGGGCGATGATTGCATCTTCCGGAACGTCCTTGAATGTGTCCATCTTGGCTTTTGATTTGGGATCATATCGGAAGACGATCCCCTCGAGCGCATATTTCGGCTTACCGATCCATGGTTCGTCCTTGTACCATAGAATGGTGCGTAGACCAGTCTTTTCGCACGTTATTACCGCCGTATCCTGGACGGCAGCATACAATGACCCTCGCAGGAAACCACAGATTGATGCCGTGGGATGTGTGCACCTATATTCCTCCTTTCGGTCTGTGAGGTTGACAAAGATACCCTCGTTCTGTTCACCAGGTTGCACTTTGATGGTCGTGCCGGTAAACTTTGCAGCAATTTGGTCCATGCCATACGCTTCGATGTTCTTCTCCGGGCAGGAGTAGATATATGCAGATACTGGTGGATGGTGACACGTTTGTTCGCATAAGAATGCCGTGCGTATAGGATGTGATAGCTCTTGACGTGCATCCGCCAAAGTGCCAGAATTGGTGGATTTTATCGATGGGGTGGGCGAGGTTGTCCGCGTCGAGGCAGCCGAGGGCACTTTGTTGATCGTGTTGGAAGATTGTTTGCGACTGAACGTGGTCTTGAAGCGTGAACCTGATTTAAGAGCGGGCGAAGCATCTGACGCTGGCGGCTCTAGCATCGATGCATTCAGGGAACTCGTCGGCACGGATTCCGAGTCCCAGATACACCGAAAGAATTCGCCAAGCACAGAGTTATATGGTTTGCAAATCTTGCCATGCTAGACAGAAATTAGAACGAGTACAAAAACTGGTGGTTTGAAAGTCCATACCACAAGTTTCAGGTCCTTGGTCAGATACCATCGTAGGAGTGCCATCATTCTCTCGACTGGCTCCTCCGGGTCGCCAATCCTGAAAAACAATGTCAGTCTTTTCCCTCGACGACTTGAAACGCTTCAAGATCGTACATGATGAAGTAGTCTGGACGGTCGAGATAATTCCAGTATTCGAGATTTGGTATCGGTTCGATGAGCTGCGCAGGCAGACTGAAGCGAACATTGGCCATATCCTTGACTCCTTTGTGCCGTCAGCATCTTTAGGAGTTCTTTGAGGTATCGCTGGTTACCAATGAATCTATCAACATGTCAGCAAAATGAAGTTCTGTAAATTTTGCACTGCCTTACTGCCGCAGAATAGACATGACCAGCTTGGCCTTGCCCGTCTGTCCATTTTCTCCCGATAGCTCAGGGGTCTCGGAGCCATCCTTGATAGAGGAGTCCTCTCCCTCGACAGAGTCCATTGGTTGACTTTCGCCCTTTACCGCGTTCGAAGAACTCATTCTCAATCACTCAGCAAAAGGGCAGATGTCAAGAGCAAGAAAGGAGTCAGTTCCCCGTCACACTACACTACGACCAGTTCGTGCGAGTGCGTGAGCTACAGGAAGAGGCAAGGCAACAGGAGAGATAGGGAGATCGTGAGTGTTTCGATAGGCAGACAGCCTGGGACATCCAAAAGGGTTACGGTCGTCATCGGCTCGATCCCTGTCCAACCCAGTCCAATCAATGAATCAGGCAATCCCATGCCCGCCGCCAAACAAAAGAAATTCCCCAGCAGTTCCGCCCAGATCTGACGGCACGGGACGGAACGGACCGAATTACTGAATCGGTTCGCCCTTGCTCGCAGCACGTGGGACATTCATAGCTGACACTACTGGTCCACTATACCATGTCACATGTACCATGTCACAGGACACATTCAAAGACGGGATGGTCACGCAAGAGTCAGAAGGCTGAGGTTAATCTCATGTATTCATTTCATATGTAGTAGTACAATTCGTGCCTGAGGACAGGTTTACGAGTCCTTGTTCTCGTTCGACTTGGAGTTGTTTGGGAGGTTGGCGGTCGAGGTAGAGTCCGATCCGACTCGCTTGTCTGGCTCGCCGCTCTCAGTCTTGCCACCGTGCTCGGTTGGTCCTGTCAATTGAGCGAGTCTTCATTTGCCTCAAGCAGCATAACTTACGGTACTTGGTTTCTGGCTGGTTGCTGTCTGACATCTTTGAATGGAGATTTAGATATCCTAGAAGTTCCGGCGACTCGACGGGTTTATATACACAATGAGCCACGCAGAAATGACATAATGACACCATAACAAAGTTGTCTCGGGCAAACGTGTAAGGAATGCGGAGTATTGGAAGATCGTGTGGCTGAATTGACATCTAAATCCATTCCTGATGTCCTTGACACATCTCTACACCATCAATGTCGAATAAGCAAGTGGACAGACACTGGTAGACAGCTAATAAGCCTGCTGGTCATTCTCAGCTGTGCACAAGACCAAGGATAAACCATGAAACCGAGTTATAGCTATGCAGATATGTCCAAGCATAGATCGTGATGTAATGCTCGGCTGGCTAAACTGTCAAAACGCGTCTTTGTGGCGCCCTCTTTATTACAGTTTCAGAAGGTGAGACGTGTTCGCAGTGCCTATTCGAGCTTACCACTTCGTCATTGTTTGTCATACTCGAAAATCGAAGCTTTACCAAGCATGAGAGCCGTTACTCCACGATTGTTGCGTGAGGACTTCCGTTTATGGAAATCTGTAACACTCTGACGGTGATATCTCGGGTAATGTAGGGATTGATGGCACAACATGTAGTGATTCAATGTCTCTCATGTATTGCCTTTTGGGAACAATCACTCTTGCACCGTCTGAGAGCTTATGATGCCGACCTACATCTCGCATGGCGTTAGGCCGATGGACTCTTCCTTGATTGTAGACTCGGCTGGAGCATGTACTTGTAGCGATCACGAGAAGCACATATAAACTACGCACGCTCGACGCCATGAAAGGCCAATCCTTCCTATAGCTGTCCTGATGTTGTCGATCCGTCAAGAGACTGATCGAATCATACCGGAAATGTCCTCCATCATTATGGGTGCAAGTATTACAGATATCAAGCTAGACTGAATTTTCACTCTTGAGTCCTTTAAGCTGTCTTGTAGGTCGATTCTTGAATTGCTGCCACAAGACTGTGAATGGTGGCATTGTCAGTGACTCTTGTTGCTTCTCCTCGATCACGGCGGTCTCGCATGAGGAGGAGCTGATCCGTGTAGCTGACCCCCAGATTCTCGACACCCAGAATCTTCACAACAGATTCCAGTAAGGAAAGCGAGAAGATCAATTTAGCACTAGCCTGCTCCGAGAGGCGGAAGTAAAAGCGCACCTGATGCAGTCAGTTGCTAGTGTCCGTGTCAGCAGTGATTTGCGACTTACTACCATCCAGGTGGCCCAGAGACACCACCAGAGAAATTTGGTACGGGAACATAGGTGTTGTACGATTCCAATGATTGTTTCACACAGATCTTCTATCGCTTGGATACTCACTGAATGGCAGCCCATGTATAAGATGAGGTTCAGTTGCAGTGTATGATAGATCAAAGCAATCATGGTCCTGAAGAGGGCCTCCTCTTTCGTCACGCCTGGATAGGAAAAATTCTGGCGGAAAGGCGAGAATGAAATGTCGATTCCAAGGTCGATGAAGCTTTCTGGCGCGGATGTCTGCTTCAGACCAAACCAGGATATAGATGAGACATAGCTATTGAGGGTCTTTTGCATACTTTCAGCTCCTGCCATATCTAGGGGGCTCGTTTCGGTAGTGTTTGCTGTTAGCGATGCCATTTGATGCATACTCTGAAATGCCTTGGTCACTTCTGTCTCTTCTGAACTCTGTGCCGCTCCTATGGTTGACACTGGCATTTAGTAAATTGGTCAAAAACAGAATATCGACAAGGACTTACAAGCAATGAAATCTTCTGCATTCACAGAGGGAGGATGGTTCAGCATTGGTGCATACAAAAGGTCCATACAGCAGAAAGTCTGCGATGCCAGACGGAGCAATATCACACGAGGATCGTCTGGTTTCATATCCACCATGACTTTCACCTGTGCCAGCAGCAGAGCTCCGACGCCTTTGAGATGTTGTACAAATGTGTCTATTCCACCTGTCGAATCGGCACTCAGTTCATACGAAGCCAGCAACAGACTTGTCACGCATGTCTCCACACTCGACGGATCATCGGCTTTCCAATCTTGTAGGCTGTATGCCAGCATTTTGAGACAGTGTTGATACAAGATTTGCGCTTCTGACCTGTCGAGACGCCAAGCACCAAGAAGCTGTATGGCATTCGAAAGAAGAGGTCCGTAATTGTAGTCTTTGAGAACGATTCGCCATCGCTCTGGCTGCGAGACAACAATATTTGAGCTCAAAAATTGTTCGAAGAAAGCCCTAGTATAGATTGCTTCCATGTTCCTCGGATGCATTTCGGACTCTCCCCGTGATGATCTACTTCGCTCGCGAGGGGTCCCTCCTGAGTTCCAGCCTGGAGGAGTGTCAAGCGTCGCATCGGAAGTGCTCCATGCACCCCCGTACGAGCTACCAGTACGAATGTTCTCGTATACACCATTTGAGCTCGATTTGGGTATTTGTGGAGCAATCACGGACGAGAGGCGGCCGGGTAGGAAATCAGTGGTACGATGATTAGAGTTCGGAGAGTGATATTGGTGTGCTGCTTCGTGATTGTTGCTGAGATTCTGGATTGTGATTCGTGGTTCTGACATACTCGGAGAAGGCAGCGGTGGTAATTGTGTAGACGAGCTACGTCGAAGATCCAGTTGCATCGGAGTATGCCTTGAGTTTTCTTGTGGGATGTAAGATGATGTCGAATTCTCGTTCTGCATAGGTAACACCGGCTGTTGTGAGATTTTTGGATCAGAGTCAGTACCGGGAGATAGGAATGGATCGTAATGACAGGGCCTTTTCTTTCTATCACAACGAATGCACGCCGGCTTTGTCATATCACATTTCACTCGACGTGCCTTGCACTCAAGACAATAAGGTTTTTTCGGATGTCTTTGACGCTTTTTTGTCACTGGATTGATCATCCCGGCAGTGCTCATTGTGCCGGTAATCTCTTTCGCAATTTGAGTAACAGTGCCTATGCGGACAGAGCAGCACGAAGCTTCCGATTGTCTGAACAGGTACTCGACAGAGAGATCTCGAATCTCAACGTCCGCGAGGTATCACAGAAGCCGATTATTGTTCGACAACTTGTCGGCTGAAGAAGTAGGTGTGTCTGGACGTGATGTGAATTCGCCGGAACCGAAGTGAGTTCGCGGAGCCAGCGGAAACATCGACCGCAGCAGAGCCACAAAGTCGGGGAAAGAGCTCCGCCTGCTCGTCCTCCGGTGCAAGGAAATTAAGGGGGCGGAAAGTCGAGAACAAAGAAAGGGAGTTCCAACGGGAAGTAAAGTGGGAGGATGCTGAGGGAGAAGCATCACCTTAGTCGGTCTCTTTCTAGTACATTCTAGCTACGGGTCAGGAGCTGCTTTCATGATGCGTTCTACAGCCGAGCGATGCCAGCTTGGAGTTCGATGAAGCTGCTACCAAGCGCTGGGCACGCTTCAGAATGATCCAAATATCCCAGGTTCCCCATGAAATTATCACTCGGTGTGTATTGAGCTTGTTGTTTAGGAGACAGTGTAGACGTGCTCAGTCGTCCGGATAAGTCTGTTCGAGATCACGACTAGGAATAAACTTGCCGTCCCTAGAACTCCTGAAGTATTTCCCGATCACTTGAAGATTTGCTAGAGAATGAAAAGCAGGTGTCTCATTAGAAGATATTGGCAGGATATTGTCTTCTGCAACATAGCGTTCACTGCCGTCTGTGCTCAATACATTGTAGAATGGCTGCGCGGCTTTCCTTTCGAGCATGTTGACCCTCATTTGATTGATCCACTCTTTCGATTGGTCGCAATAGGGATCCCAACCAGTCACGCTATATGATCAGCTCACTGAAGCTTCTTTTCAATCGAGGACACTTACATAGCCACGTAATTAAAGAGTGCATGGCGAAAGATTGTTCCTACACGATGGCGAATCGTCACAGATTGTTCTGTCCTCAATTTCGGCTTCCGTATCGTGACATCCTCTAAACGATTGCGGCGAATAGCTTCCTGGTATGCGGGCATCTGAAGTCTCTCCCAAATGTTGACGTCATATGGAAAGTGTAGACATATAAGTGTGATGAATTGTTCCTCAGCAAGTGGCAGCGGTTCACCCATGAGCTTGATCGTCACCAATGCAGCGTAGAGACCTTCCAGCGTGCTCTCACCTGAACCACGTTCGATGCAATTCAGAATGTTCTTGGCTGAGCGGCGGCAGAGCTCCTGTACAGAGCACGACCTTAAATATTGCTCAATGTCTGGAAGCCCGTACGATTGCAACCTCTCGACAAGCTCCGTACGTCTGTAGATCCTGCCGTTCTCATATGGCGCAACAAATACCTGCTCATCTCCAGACTCTACCACTGCTAGCACCTGGCCAGGGAATCCTATCGGGTGACACCTTAGACCAAGGCGCGCGCACAACGCAACGAAGACTGCGACCATCGTGATGGGAATTGTTGGGCGACCTTCCTCCAAGACACAGTAAACGAAACTATTCCGCAGATCGTAGTAATCTTCACTATCAGCAGATTTGATTCCTGCATTACTCAGAGCTGTCATTATACCCTCAATCTTGGTAGCTGATGAGGTCAAATCTGTACTGAGGGGCAGTGCTGCCCACGAATCTGCCGTGTGGGATCTCAGCACGCTTCTCTGCAGTCGATCGAGGACAGACTGTAGGTGCAAGTCCAGTCCATCGGTCTGGCGAAAACAGCCTATGCCAAAGAGCGCCACAAGTGGTGTGCAACCATCATGCATGAAATCTGCCTGGATGTCTGTCTGAGATCCTATCTTCTGCAGGATGTGTATTCCAAGTTTTCTACTCAAGTGCTTTTCCAATAGAGAACAATAATAATCAATGCCATAATTGTGCTTGATTCTACCATGCTTCAATCGGAACTTGCGCACGGCATCTGCACCGTCCATGAAACTATCTGAGATTGCATCAACGTATTTGAGACGACCCTGAGGACTCTCCACTATTGTCAAAATGCACTTCGCTATACGAAGATCTTGCATTCGTCGAGATCTAAACCTTGTCTTCGCTTCAGAATTGCTGAGCATAGACTTCGCTTGCTGTCGAGTCCCATAGCCAAGTGGATCGCAGGTCGTCTCGTTACTATATTTCCAAGAGTTCATAAGCCTCTCAGGCCAAACACTCGACTCCGAAACAATCTCGTGACATCTCCAGTCACACTGAGAGAAAGCTGCCAGATCGCAGGGATCATCCAAATAGTGGAGGATTTCGTCAATCGTCTCAGGCGGAAGAGCATCGAGTCCGACACCCATAATTACGCTTTTCCCGAGCAGAACCTCAAGGCTGTCAGACTGTCAAGTATGGAGGCATGCTCTATTATCGCCAGGCTGATGATTGCTCGCTGTGCAATATAGAACACCATGACATAAGAAGTCGCCTCATGCAGACTTCTAAGTGGAGAGAATCGAGTGGAGGCGGAAAGCCGCTGATTGAGTTGAGATCGATCGGCCATTTTTCCATTGATCGTCTCTCTCTGACTCCACTCTTCCACATGCAAATGACTCTCATCCAGGGGAAGTCTGCTTGGTAGAGCTTATCCTTCTGCTTCTTGTTGCTGCTGCATGTTTGACGCAACGTGCTCTTCACATCACTGCTTTAGAGCCAGGGAATCTGTCTCTCTTCCATCTGGATTCACTTTTAGAGCAGTTCAGAACGCGCATATGCCTCGCACTTCCCTTGCTGCGTAGACGTTTCCATTTACACTTTTCAATTGAATCCTGCTACATCAGCCGTCCAAGTACAATCTCCATCACCATCAGACACGGGCAAAGATAAAAATGAGGCTCTGACCAGGTATTCATGCATGACGAACATAAACGGGGAAGACGGTTCTCAAGATATGGATTGTGCCCCTGAACTCAGCTTGGTATGAGATCTGCAACTAGTATCTCTTACGAAATGGTCTGACTGGGTTTAGAAGGATTGCAGGCAATCATTCAGGTTTAGTGAGCTAATACAGAGTCTCGATGCACATGATGACTCTGCCTTAGAACTCACTCCAGATTATGAAACTAGAAAAAATACCAATCAATCGTCAGCAGTGTCACAAGCGGAGCACACTAGTGTTGAGACACGGACTATTCCAGGAGTACAATTAGCCAAATCCAACGGCACCCCGAATGGTGGTTCACGATCTGGACTTTTCAAAAGACTTTTCTCTAATTCCCTTTCACAAACTAGTGGAGACCTTCGAAGCACACACGGTGCAAGTTCAGCCACGGGCTCAATCCGCTCCAAGCGCTCTGGACTATTTAAACGTCTCGGCAGCTCTCAACAGGCCGATACTGAGGAGAAATCTTCGTTGAAACCATCTGGGTTAAATGCAGACAGTCCAGGCATTTTCAGCATTCCGAAGCAGACATCAGAGAAGAGCCAGGATGGAGTGTATCAAGATGCAATCGCCACCCAATTGGCAGGCAAAACGATATCTGAGTGCAGATTGCACGAAAATTCCGGAACACTCATGGCTGGTCCAGAATCTGGCTCAACAGAGTCCGGAATTGACCTCTACTCGGAGCATACTTTTATGGGAGATGGCTCGGTCCAATCATACGCTCTAACACAACAGTCGATCCCGCTGATTGGTAGTCCAAAACTCTTTGAACACAAAGAAAACCAAGCTGATCGGCCAACAACGGCATCGTCGGCCAGATTGGAAGTGCAACCTCCCTATACAGGCACCCAGACACCAGATTCTGCAGATCTGGACATGGCAAATAGTATATTGATCAAGGCAACATCTATGTACGAGTGGCAAGACTCCTTGCTCGAACCCCAAGATTATGCTGTGTTCCTTAGTATCGAAGACGCCTACAACAGAGCCGTGCGGCAGGCATATTTTGATCTCTTTGATTTCCAAAATATGTCACTCTTAGACGCACTGCGTGCACTTTGCAGGAAACTTTATATTCGTGGGGAGACTCAAGAAATTGACAGACTAATTGAGAGCTTTGCACATCGCTGGAAAGTATGCAACATGCAAGATAAGTATATGTCTAAGGATATTGCATATATAATTGCATTTGCACTCATCACTCTCAACACAGATCTCCATGTTGCTAATATCGAGAGTGATCAAAGAATGAGTCGCACTGCGTTCGTTCGAAACACAATGTATGCTATAAACACTGGCTACACGAACTTCCATGATGGTAAACAGTCTCGACCAGATGCGACCCGTCAAAGCACTTCTACGTCGCTTGCAGTCAGTGGTCTAGGCCGTGAAATTACGGAGACACAAAGCATTAGGGTGGTGCCGAGATCTGTAAGTTCTGCTACAATACATGATAGTCCAGTACCATCGCTCCAAGAATTTGATCAGACACAACTCTACGAATATCAAGGAAACCTATACCAGAATTCGATGCAGGATGCTGCGAGTTCTTATTCATTGTCATCCGTTAGCCGTAATGGCTCGACTCGCAAATTCCAGGAGTTTTCGGCAACTAGAGCAGCAGGAGCTCTCACACTGCCAGCACAAAATGCACATCTCAAGGAGATATTGCAGGATCTGTATCAAAGTGTAAAAGCACACCGAATCCGCCAGCCAGATGATACAGAAGATGCCCTGAGTCGCTTAGTCGGTCGTACTCGGCCTGAAGTCAAATCTGCTGAACGACAGGACACAGTGACAAAAAATCATATGCTCCAAGCCATGGAGAGTGGACTAGAAACGCCACTGAGTGCCAGATTCTCCATCAATAGGCGCAGACCTGGTTCGGCTGGTGGCAACTACTCCTATAATAGATCTTCTAGTACGCCCTCCTTTTTGCCATCTGCTTCTGATGCGGGCGTCGGCAAATCTGGGTCGTACCACCATAGTATCGGTTTCGCTAGTTCTCTAAACAAGGTAATGATCCGTGAAGAACCGGGATCTCCTCTAAAATCTGAAATCGAAGTTATTCAAGCCATTGAACAGACCGAGTTTGACAATTTGACACTTTCAGGACCTCCATTCGGCAAGGAAGGTCGGTTGTACCATAGACTGATAGGGACAGCTGGGAAACGTCGGTTCAAACAGAAAGGATGGTCAAATGAACTCTTCGCTGTGCTGGGAACAGGTTCGATGCACCTCTTTGATTTCTCCTCAAAATCTGCAAAGTCGACGCAAGCTCTGTACGGGGGTGGAGACTGGACAAGAAACGCTAGAGGCCTGATGGACATTGACTTGATACAGGCCCAAGCTTGTAGACTGCCAGAAAACCAGTCCTACCATGGTCGTAGATACGTGTGGCAACTTTTACTCTCTAGTGGTGAAGCACATCACTTTGAAGTAGGTACAGATGAGTTGGTGCAGGAATGGCTTGACACTGCAAATTTTTGGGCAGCAAAAATCACGAAAGAACCGCTGTTGGGTGCTGTCGATAACGCAGACTATGGCTGGGGTGCCTGCCTTGCGAGTCTTGAAGTAGATCCCAGTGAGCAAGACATTGTCGGCCTTAACATTGCACGAGAGACCACTTTGCCTGTCAGAGATACCGTCAAGAAGCAGAACGCTTTGAACGCAATCAAGCCTGGGGATCGGGCATACATACAGACGTGGCAGCCAGATCCTATACCTCTAATGCGTTCTGATCTATCAATCCAAGCTCAACTCGAGTCGCTGCAAAAATATGTTGGAAAGTTGCAGGATGAACTTGAGTTACACAGGTCACGGTTGGCGCTCATTCGAATCGCGTTCAGTCCCCGTCATCCAAATGGGATTAAAGCTCTGGACAACCACAAACAAAAGGAGGGATACCTGCTGAGACAAATTTCGAAATACGAGGTCTACGTGACTTCTCTAGAAAATGGCATAGACAAGGCTGAGAAGGTGAATGCTGAACGTGATAATGCACAGTTGCGCGTGCTACAAGATGGCTAATTTACATACGCGCACGACGAGTCTCGAGTATAGAAGGAGAACGTGGCGTGTAGATGAGAGATGAAATGACCACAGGCAATCATTTTTGTATCAGTATGTATTATTTTTACAACTCCTTGAGATTGTCCGTCCATTGTCCTCATTCTCCTCAATTCGACTTGTCAACCACTCGACGAACACCGGGGTAGGTTTTTTATGACAAGAGGTAGAAATGCAGTCAATTCCTGATGCGTCTGCCAATGTTTCGTCTGACATGCCAACTCTGCCAACCGATGCCTTCTCCCGGTTGGTCAGTGAGATATGGCAGCTCGGACGACTGGCCGGCAAGATTGCGCAGACTCTGTTTGCCCCTTGCGTTCTGTTGATGGACGAGGACCTGACTGGGCAACTCGATGGATCCAGTGGCGAGGACGAGTCGACGGTCTTGGCCGAGACTGGACGGGTCGATTGGGGTGACGAGGTAGAGGGAGCTGATGAGGAGGTCGAGGCCGTGGACGAGTCCGAGGCCTAGACTGCAGGAGTACTGTGGATCGAGTTCTGTCGTGTCGAGCACTGACAGGGGAGCAGTCTGACTGACATCCTGGGGATCCAACCTGCTGCCAGTCTCCGGTCGAGGAGTCGCATCAGGTCCACCACCCTCGACTCTCCTTCCTCCTCCAATGTGAGCGACTCGGGTGGTATGTGAGAGCAGTTGGAAGTGTTTGAGGTACTCGGCGTCGACGGAGAGGATGGCGATGAGGGTGCCGTTGATGGCAAAGGGAATGTCGTGGAGGGCGAGGGATTCGCGCATGAGGAAGAGGTCGAATGCGGAAAAGGGGAGACGGAGACTCGATTGGGTCAGGTGAGGGTGCCATTGGAAGGACTGACCTTCGGATCGATGGAGGTAGGAGAGGAGGTTGATGGTCCGGAGATCGGCGGCGGATGTGGATGGTTGCTGTTGTTGTTGTTGTTGAGCTGCAGTGGAGGAAGGGGTCGAGATGGCATTGTTGGATTGGGCGGGCAGAGAGTGTCCTTCGACCTCGACGGAGCCGAGTGTGAAGACTCTTGTGGACTCGAAGTGATGGGAGAGACGGGCGATGATTGCATGGAGTAATTCGAGGCCGGTGCCCTTGATCCAGCCTGGCGTGTTGACCAGTATCGGCTCTGATGCATTTTGATGTGATTGAGCCGCAGCGATGAGGTTGTCGACGCAAGCTAGGTAATGGTCTGGGTCTTCCTTTGGACTAGTCTCGCCGATCCAGTGGCTCCGGAGGATCGTCGACAGGGGAGAGTAGGCCGAGGCAGAGCAGAGGGCGGCTGTCGTGTGATGCGTCAACGACAATTGTCCGGGGGTGTTGAATTCTGGTTGTCCGGGGTCGAGATCCAAGTACTTGACCCCAGAGACGGCACGGCCACTCGTGATGGTTTTGTTGAGCATGTATCGTAGAAAGGTCGACTTACCGGTGCCCTTTGCACCAACAGCAATGAAACAACCGCTGCTTTGGCAACTATCGGCAGCGTCTTGCCATTGCTCAGGAATCATGATACCATTCAGCTTGGGACTCTTAAAGACAATTTCTGTGGGTAGACATGATTTCGTCACTGGATATTGATCCAAGGTCGAGATCAGATTGCGCTCATGCGGATCATCCTGAAACAATAAAGTGGCTACGACTTCCTCCTTGGCCTCAAAGAAACTTGTCGAGAGAGGCACATCTGAGGTGGCTCTTACGACCAGGCTTCCTCCCGAGCGTGAAGATGCCAGTGGTACAGAGTCGCCGTCCACAAGTTGAGCACCCAGAATCTCGACATTGCCACCAAGCACAGTCAGTGTGCAGATTCCCTGGATGGCAACAGCCTACAAGTCATTCGTCAGATTTTTGCACGAGGAGTAGAAAAGTTTGAAGTAAATCTGACCTCACATCTTGCAAGTCCCAGCATCGTGCCATCTTCTGTCTTGCGAGTTTTGGCCCGGAAGAGCACCAAGGTTTCCGCCTCCTCTACATTCTTCGAACGCGATGCATGGACCTCTGATGAGCCGAGCACCTCGAAGCGATTCGTCTCTCGTTGATCATCTGCCTCCGAGAGCTCAGGACTGAGGTCTACGGAGCTGTGTGTGCCTGCTGAGGGTTCAGGGACGGTGTGGGCCGGTTGAACTTCTTGCTCTTGTTGTCTCGCAGCGAGTTCCGCAGCCTGTCTCCTGGCCGCAAATGCACTCAGTGGTGGGGCTATCTCTCTCTTCCGCTTCATATCGCATCACGGAACCATCTCGATTGACTGGCGAGTCAAGAAGAAATCTCTGCACAAAAAGCATCTTCCAAAGTTCCACTCGCCTCTGAACGCATGAGATTGCCGCCCGAGATGAAATTTGGCTGTGCGAGAAATACGTTATCATCATATCTCATACGAAAATACGATATCTGATAAGTCCATTCTTGATTTCAAAGGCGGGAAATCTTTTGCTGGGCGGGCAGCGACGTGCAATGACTGCATCCTTGCCACGAATGATCCTCCTCACACAGCCTTATTAAATACATTCCTCGAGAATCTGAATCAAACAGAAAGCAATGCCGATCAGCATGGACATGTCGGATGATTTCGCCCATGATGTCGTCCCTGCGTCGGTCTTGAAGACCGAGGCCACCTCTAGCTTCCGAAATCTTCTCATTTCACCGCCGTCATTGGCTTCTGATGAAGAGCGCCTGACGTCCATCTTGCATTCATTTCCAGTTCGGCCGGATCTGCAGATGCTGGATCGTCTGAGTATGAATATCGTCCAGTTGCCACAGGATCACTACGACAACATCATCCTTGCCATGATTGACGAGTCGACGGCTGCGACACTGGGCCAACTATTGCCTCGACTCTTGTCGGCGCTGAAACCGGGCAAGAGTGTCCATATTCCGGCTGGCAACCATGGCAATCTTCGAAGTGATGCCATCATTGCCGGATTCGCCGTGAATGCGGGCTCGGATGGCATGATCCTCACACGTCCCGAGCAAATCATGACGAGCGTTCCACTCCGTCTGAAACGCAAGACTGGAACTTCCGATAAAGCTGCAAAACTGAGAGCCGCACTCTCTCAGTCCGCGACGATGATTGATGAAAACTCATTGTTGCAAGCAGACGACTACATCAAACCAATCATCCAACCGCCCGAATGTGCTCCGAGCGCGGGAAAACGCAGAAAGGCCTGCAAGGACTGTACCTGTGGCCTGAAGGAGATGGAAGAAGACGAGATTCGAGCGCTCAATGCCAGACAACAGAAGGTTGCCCTCTCCGGAGACGAGCTGGCGGAGATTGACTTTACGGCCTCCATGGGCTCAAAAAACCCAGTGAGTAGTTGTGGAAGTTGTTATCTCGGTGACGCCTTTAGATGTTCGGGATGTCCCTATCTCGGTATGCCGGCTTTCAAGCCCGGCGAAAAGGTACAGCTGAGTCAAAACTTTGGCGACGACATCTGAGAGAGATTTGTGTGCTCATTGCTTTATGTCGTCTCTAGAAGACTTTTCTGTAGACTGTTGGTTTTGGGGGCTTGAGTAGTTTTATGGCGACAGGTTGAGTGGAGAACAAATCGATTTGGTCAGTGTAGACTTGCCGTCGTTGAATCTGGAGAATTGTGCAAAACATATACCAAATAGACAGAATGATATAATACACAATGTCGAAATGTCTTGATTCCTGACAAATTACCAGCCATTCTTTGACATCATGCGCAAGATCAAAATGTTCAATGGAGAATCAAGGATACAAAGGTCCATTTTCGAAGTCTGAATTTCACTACATTCTAAGATAAGAAATGGAATCATGCAAACCACCTTTTTAATTCATAAATCATGCCGGTGGGACAAAAATTACAGTCATCTTCCAAACTACTTTTGATTGCTCTTCTTAAGCAAATGTTCCAATCAATGGAATGCCGTAGTTGTGAGGAGCATTGAATTTGAGGTTCTTGTCAAGAGCACTGATCTCCTTGGTCTCGGAATCGGACAGGTCGAAACTGCAGCATTCCAGGTTTTGTTGCAGACGTCCCTGGTTGTTTGACTTTGGGATGACTGCAAGTCCTCGCTGTGTGGCCCATCGCAGCAGAATCTGCGATGTCGTCTTTTGCTTGGCATCCGCAATCTTCTTGATTGTTGGGTGTTCAAGAAGGGTTGGTGTTCCATGGGCAAGTTTCTGGTCGAGCTCGAGGTACGACATTGGTCCAAAGGATGAATATGCTGTGACATGGATGTTTTGCTCCTTGCAAAAGTCGATGAGCTCTTGCTGGACATAGTATGGATGATGCTCGATCTGGAGGACGGAGGGCTGTACTTTGGCATATCGTAGGAGATCCATGATCAGTTGACCATTGAAGTTTGAGATTCCAATGTTCTTGGCTCGGCCAGAGTTATATACCTCTTCCATTCCTGCCCAGGTTTCATGCATAGGGGACTTTTCAGTCACGACTTTGGTACCGGCGTCATCGTAGAAGAATCCGGGAGGGTATCTCGTGGACTCTGGAACATAGGCAATTGCAAGTGGGAAGTGAATGAGGTCTGCCAATCGTCAGTTTCTGGTCGCCACTGGACAATCTGAGGCAACATACAAAGGTCGACATAGTCGAGACCCATGTCATTCAGAGATCGCTCGAAAGCAGGCACAACATGCTCTCTCGCGTGGTTGGTGTTCCAGAGCTTCGTGGTGATGAAGAGTTCTTCTCGCTTCACGAGACCTTCATCCATGGCCCTCTTGAGACCTTGGCCGACCTCCTTCTCGTTACCGTAGTCAGCGGCACCGTCAAAGAGTCTGTAACCAGTCTTGATTGCCTGGAAATTTAGTCTACCAACGCGGGCACTTGAATGGGTCTGCATACATTGTAGACAGTGTCGGCACAGGTGGCATTGTCGACCTTCCAGAGACCGAAGCCAACGGCAGGCATGGCCTGGCCACTGGTAGAAAGCTTGAGAGATGGTGTGGTCATTCTTGCAGTGCTTGAGATGGAAGCTTTCGACAGGGGATTGAGAAGAAAAATATTATTTCGCACCAGGGAAGCAGCGCTTTTCAACATTTTCAGAGTCGTAGGGAGTTGCGTCTCCAGGCGGGGTTTGACGTCGTCACGGTATAGAAAATGGCCGGCTAATTCGCCCAAAAGAGGCAAAGCATCCCACCCATTTAGCCTGAATGACATGCACGGGAGCTCCGAGGCAGATCTTCTCCCTACACAAGCAAAAAGGCACGCAGAAGCACAGGACGGAGGTGGTCATGGTCTACCAGGTTTTGCCTCTTGTTGTTATTGTGGTGATGTTGATGGAGAGCTATGGAGGATTGCGAGTCGACTCAGCCTCTAGATCTCATTGAGAAGACTTTTGCTATCCCTCAACTTCCTGAGTCGTTCAATGACCTCGTCCAATTTCACTGTTTCGGCACGTTCCTGCTTGCCCTCGTTTCGGCAGTTGCGGACATTGACCGATCGCTCGGCAGCCTCCGTCTCGCCGACGATGAAGGCAAAGTTATACTGGTCTTGTTGAGCATTGAGAACCTTTTTCTTCATCGTGTTTGCAGACAAGTCCATGTCGACAAAGAATCCCGCTGCATGTAGCAAGTCGTGTACTTCCTTGGCATAATCGTAGAACACGCCAGTGATTGGAATGACCGTGATCTGTCGGGGGGAGAGCCAGAAGGGCCATTTCCCAGCAAAGTGCTCAGTCAAGATTGCCGTCATCCGTTCAACACTGCCCAGAATGGCACGATGTATCATGACAGGTCTCGTGATTGTAGTCTTTGGCTGCTCAACTGACAGTGAAGTAGCTAGCGTCGCCTCAGACTCGTTTTTGGCGGTACCCGCCGTGTTGCCCACTCCTGCTGCGTATTCTAGTTCAAACTTTTGTGGCAATTGGAAATCTAATTGAATTGTGGCACATTGAAATTGTCGTCGAAGCGCGTCAGAGATGGTGATATCGATCTTGGGCCCATAGAATGCACCATCACCAGGATTCAATTCCCATTTCGAGCCTGAAGTGGTACTGAACTCGTTCAAAGCCTCCTCGAGCTGCTTCTCCGCTGCATCCCAGGTTGCAATCTCTCCCAGATATTTCTCAGGCCGCGTCGACAATTCCAGCTTGAAAGTGAAGCCGAATATACCATAGACATATTTCAGGAAATCGAAACAGCCACGAATTTCGTCCTTGACCTGTTCTGGCATACAAAAGATGTGCGCATCATCTTGTTGAAAGCGTCTAACACGGGTGAGTCCTGTGAGGGCACCAGAAGCCTCGTTTCGATGTAAGACGCCAAAATCTGCGAGCCTCAAGGGCAGTTCTCTATAGGATCGGTCACGAAACTTGTACAATAGGCAGTGTCCGGGACAGTTCATCGGCTTGAGCGCCCATTTTTCCTTCTCGACGTCAAATGTGAACATGTCGTCAGCGTAGTTCTGCCAATGACCAGAAGTCTTCCACAACTTGGAATTGTACATATTTGGCGTTATGACTTCCTCGAATCCACGCTTTCGATATTCCGTCTTCATGAAGTCGATCAGAGTATTGTAGATTCTGGCTCCGTGGGGCAGCCAGAAACACGATCCTGGTGAGAGCTCGTTGAAGAAGAAGAGCTCCTGAGCTATTCCCAATTTTCTGTGGTCACGCTTTGCAGCTTCCGCCAGGAAATGCTTGTATTCAGTCATTTGCTTTTTGTCGGGGAACGATATGCCATAAACACGCTGAAGGGAATCATTCTTTGCATCTCCCAGGAAGTATGATGCAGAATTCTTCAGGATTGCAAAGGACTTGACCTTACCTGTATGCGGAACATGCGGACCCACACAGAGGTCAATGAGAGGTCCACACCGGTAGACTGTACTACTTGTACCATCCGGAATCTTGGAGCCAATGATCTGTTGCTTGTACTTGTTGTGCTTGAACATTTCCAGGAGGTTCTCCTTCGAAATCACCAGACGATCGAAAGTCTGCTTCTCCTTGACGATGGAATTAACGATGGTCTCCAAAGGTTGGTAGTCGGTCGTCTCAACAGTTCTGTTCTCGATCGCCATCTCGTAGAAGAAACCCTCCTCCGTAGGTGGTCCAATACAGAGGTGACAACCATAATGTCGTTCTGTGGCCTCTCCGAGCATATGCGCACTAGAATGCCAGAAGACACGCTTTCCTTCAGGCGATTTGAAGTCGAATAGCTCCAGGGTGGCATCTTCTTCAATGGGTCGAGTCATGTCCCATAAGACACCGTTGACTTTTGCAATGATCGTACGGTCGGCCAAACCCTGGGAGATCTCCAGGGCTACAGACATAGGAGTGGTCTCCCATGATGTGCCAATCTTTGTCGCTCCGTCTGGCAAGGTCACTGTGATTTGTTTTCTTGGTCGGTTGGCTGCCTGAGCATCTTGTTCAGCTTTCAGGCGCTCAAAAAGCTCAATGCGATGTGCAATGAATGCCGGTTGGGGATCGAGTTCGAGGGGATTACTGGGTTTGTCTGTGGCCACGACCTTCTTCTCCTTCTTGTCCTTCTTCAATATCTTAGGGCTCTGCGTTTGCACCTTGTCTTGCGCATCCACAGCCAAGTTTTTAACGCCATCCACCACTTTCTCAACAAGATTGCTCATGTTCCTGGACACCAAGGGACTACTGCCTTTACCAGTTCGCAAATTGATCTGTAAGATTCTTGACTGCAATGCTCGGCGAGCAATGTGCATGCACCAGGACCCGGCTTCAATTTCTGTAAGCTTGTCACAGAAATAAGTGAGTCAAAGAATTGTGGATGGTCATGGTGCTCCGCTACAACTCGCGCACACATCTTAGCTCGTATCCAGAAATTCAAAAACGACTTGAGTTTGCATCATCCTAAACCACAATGAAATGTGCTCTGCCTGTTTCGATATATCGACAAGTACATAGCTGAGCCTGACTTGTAGGAGTCTGTTTATCTCCTGCCATGAAAGAAGGATTCAGGTTCATGAAGAAATGCGGCTCATCCTCAATATATGGACTGTGCCCGATGCTTCACTGAAGAATAAATTCTGAACTTAATGACAGTATTGTCATCGTCTCTCCAGGGGACATCCTATCTAATTCTCACGCAAGCATTTTCGAGGATATTGACATTCATTCTGAATCAATTGATCTTGAAATTTACAACACCTTCCGTCTTTGGCTTCGCCACTATTCAATTGGAGCTTCTGCTAAACACAATTTTGTTTTTGTGTCGTGAGGGTTTTAGACTGTCAGTACAACGGCTGCCTGTCTCTTCCGCTTCGAACCAACGAGTGCAGGAGATTATCAATCTATCATGGATTCCTGTATGTTCTGGTCTGATCGTCTCCCTCTTGCTTTCATGGCTATACATGGTTACTGCCACGGTTGAGTCTGCCTCAATTCCTTACTTCCGGGCTACAGTCGTTTTATATGGACTCAGTACTGTGGTCGAGCTGATCAGTGAGCCAGGCTACAACATTGCTCTTCATGAATTGCTCTTCAAAGTTCGGGCAACTTGCGAGGGATCGGCTGTGCTAGTCCGTTGCATGGTCAGTTTTGGCATCAGTCTGATTTTTGTGGACATTGGAGCACTTGCTTTTGCCTTGGGGCAGCTCGCATACTCCCTTACACTCGTCGTCACTTATCGATATCACTTGTCCCGCGATTTCCGTCCACAACGTCTCGAGAAGAAGCAATGGTTCGATCGAGCGTTGTTGTCTCTGAGTCTGACAAACACCTTGCAAGGATTGCTCAAGCATGTCTTGACTGAGGGTGATAAATTCATGATTTCCTGGTTCAGCACGAATGAAGAGCAAGGGAATTATGGTTTGGCGGCAAATTACGGTGGACTCGTGGCACGCATCCTTCTCCAGCCCATCGAGGAAGCCTCCCGCTCACTGTTCTCAAACTTATTGGCTTCACCGAGTGAAGAACGCATCAAGCACGAGAAGGAGAGGAGAGGAGACGACAAATCGTCCAGAAATCTTGCAAAGACCATACTGTGTGCCATCTTACGTGGCTATATCCTCGTATCACTACTTCTGGTCTCCGTCGCTCCGCCAGTTCTGGACCGCCTGCTTCCGTCCTTGGTCAGTACACTGTGGATAAAGATCATACCAGTGCTTGCTGCTTACTGCTACTACATTCCCATTTTGGCACTGAATGGTATTTTGGAGGCATTTGTCAGTGCAACAGCGACTCCAAGGGACTTGAGACTGCAGAGTCTTGCTTGGATTCCATTTTCCCTGGTATTTGGCATATCGGGCTACCTGTTCCGCTCTTATGGTGCCTCTGGCCTCGTCTATGCGAATTGTATCAATCTATCCTTGCGCATCTGTTGGTCTTGGGCCTATGTCGTGAAGTTCTTCCAAGATGTGACGATTCAGTCAGTCATGCCATCAGCGCTCTCCTTTGCAATTGTCATCGCACTCGCAACTGCCTTATCCACTCTGCAAATAGAGTCGAGCGTAGTCTGGTATATGACAAAGCTGGCAACATTGGGTGGAGCCGCTGTAACGGTCATCATAGCCAGTGAGTGGCGGTGGGCGACGTCGGTGTACAAAGAGTTGAAGGCCGGACAGGCAGTAGAGACTTAGTAATCACAATCGAGACGTCAAGCACGAGCGTAAACTTGGAGTATGGACAAAAGTTCTTGTATTTCTCGTAATATGGTACATGAGCGAGTATAGACATATTCGAAATCCAGCTAGGATACTACGCGCTCCTCGTCTGCCGTGTCCAAGGCGCATTTCAACGTGATGTACAAACTGCGTGACGATGAGGTAGGATGAGCGCATAGCTGAGACCAAAAAAGACGATTCTTAACCACCGAATCCCTGATGAGTCAGCCTCTGTCCTGCGAAGCAGACGTATGGTAGGAAAGAGACTTACGTAGATGGTCTTTCCCTGTCTCTTGAGAGCGTAGACGACATCGAGCGATGTGACGGTCTTTCGCTTTGCGTGCTCGGTATAGGTAACTGCATCACGAATGACACCTTCCAAAAAGGTCTTGAGGACTCCTCGAGTTTCCTCGTAGATGAGGCCCGAGATACGCTTGACTCCACCCCTTCGAGCGAGACGTCGGATGGCTGGCTTGGTGATTCCCTGGATGTTGTCTCGCAAGATCTTTCGGTGTCGCTTGGCACCTCCTTTACCGAGACCTTTTCCTCCTTTACCTCCTATTTTGTCATGTCAGTCTCTTTTTCGTCATGTCACTCGTATGCGCAGCATAGAGGAAGGTCACTCACGTCCAGACATGATTGATGAGAGTGTGTGTGAGAGCTGCTTGTGCGAGAACGCTTTTGATGGTGGGGGAGAGAGCAGGAGACTGGTGCAGGCGGAGTCGCGTCTTCTTATACCATCAGCCCAAAGAAATGCGCGCAGGGGAAAAGAGACGATGAAATTTACAACTTTCTGTAAAACACGTGAGTGATGGAAATCGCCTCACGTGTGGGCAGAATCGACACAAACGTCAAAACAGAAACCATGCAGGTTCTCGCCCGTTCTCCCTCCGGAGAGACGACGATCTCACAGAGACGCGTCATGAGCTAATGCTGTGCAGGGCCTTTACAGACAGCCTCACCTAGTGGCATGACTATTGAATGGAGAGAGAGTGCTTGAGTATCTGCCCCTTCCAGACGACACGCGATCAGCGTGCTGCATACAACCCCTTGAGGCTGCATACATGTAGAACATATTGTATGGTACATAGCCTAGCATAATGCGAATACGGACAATCGACATCAAGCTTAGAATTGCGTCTCATAAGATCGGATGATGAAAATAAGATGAATTACACTGGAGATATGGATACCGAAACTATGAAGAGGCAAAATATGAACATACCATTATCGTGTCAGACATGCCCTTAGAGCACGGGTGGAACAATAGTTTCGTAGCTACTGAACTTTCGACCTAGATTGTTCTTCTCGCTAGACTCTAGCCAGAGTCGAAGCCGAAGATCACCATCAAGTCCACGTCCAAAATCTTCATGGTGCTTTTTGTGACGACAGAACATGCCCCCGGAGTGAACATGAATTTTGCCTTCTGCGGAGCCTTTACCTGATGCTGTCGAAGTCGGTCCCAGAGATGAGGGATATGGGTGCTTCTTTGTGAATGGCCAATGCAACCTCCAAAAGTCTGGACCTTCACCAGCGGTCTTTGCTCTCGGCACCTGCTTGCCATCAGGTGTCTGGCCTTCTGGGGCGCCGTTCACAATGGTCTTTGGTATGTCGCCAGATGCGCCGATTTGTTCAAAGAAGCACCAATTTCGATTTGGCATCAACTTTCTATGTCTCAATTTCCTACCACCTTCTGGCATCCGCTCGAACAGATCAAGTAGTTCTTCCTCTGTATCGGTGAAAGGGGTCCACTTCGTCTTCATGTAATGGTACGCAATGAGGGCGTTCCTCGGGGGAGGCATGTTGACAATTGCGCTAGAGATGACCTGATACATCATGCGTGGATCCTCACTCGGATTCAACTTTGCACCACTCGTCCTTGGATCAGTCCTAAAACGAGACAGTCCAGCACAATGGACGTCTCCAGAGAGGAACGTCACACGACATTTTGATTTGGCAGCGAGGTCCTGGAATCTCTTGATAGCAGCATTTCTCTCCTCGATATGAGCGTCGTGAGTCCACTCGTCAAGAAGGTCATCGTACTGGGTCTATTAGCTTCATCACAAACGCATCAATTGCATGCTTACCAATTCTGGCAGGCCAAAGATGGAATTCGTCCCTTTCACTCCTGGCAGTTGTCTGACCTTGTTCGGGGCGTTCTTCAACTTCTCAAAGATTGTCTCTGCGAAGCGAATCCGGACGAACGATAACGGCACAGCGAAAACAGCGAGGAGGTGCTCCGTCGTAGGTGCCAACTGGGTATCGAGCCGAGTGAAGATCTGCTCCCAGGTGGACTTGGTCTGTATTGTTTCCGGTGTTCGCTCAGTCCGTCCGTCTGTCAAGAGGACGGCCATTCGTGGTCCACACTGTGAAACAAAGTTGTGGCCTTTATCACCAAACAATTTGTGTTTTCGCGCGAGGTCTGGTGTCGTGTGGTGCTGAAATAGCAGTCTGAAACGTTGGGCACAGATGAAGAGCCCAGACATGACTGGCGAATCATGGAGCAGAGGTGGGTACGATCCTGCACCGTCGAAAATATCGTGGTCGTCCCAGCTCATTAGAGCAGGAACATTGGCCAGAGCAAGTTTGACTTCTGGTCGCTCCCAATTTTCAAGGTACATGTTGAAATGATACTGGGATACTTCATGTTCAGTTTTGGCACTAAATTCATGCTTCCATTTGTGATTCCACTCCATACCGACCCATCGCTTCAGGAAAGGGATATCGTCGAAAATCATGTCAATATAGTTCGAGTCGCCACCCCAAATCAATAAATGCAGAGGCTTCTCCAGGTGTACACTTCCAAGATGTTTCCAGACATTAGTGTAGGTCAGACTCTTTGCGAGGTCGAGAGGCACCGTAGCGTCGAATCCATTACAACTGAAGAACCCTCCACGCCATTTTGCGCCATTGTTTGCGACGGCAAAACGGCCCTGCTCCAACTTATCCTCCCTGTCCTCGTGTGGCCAGGTGACAGTCCAAGAAACGTTGGTATCGGTGTCAGCATCGGAAAGCTCCAGGACTACACTGACACGCCAGGCGGTCAATCCGAAGACATCTTCGTACAATACTTCCCATTCAGGCTCTTCGATCTTTGCCCCAGTATCAGTTTCCATATGAATACGTGGTCTGGCGAGGTGTCTGTGTCGCAGTAGTAGGCAAGAGCCATACCATGTACTATCCTTCGTGGTGATGAATTGGAAATAAGGACCACAATAGTCACCAGGCGGTTTAGGTGGTCTATTGATCGCCGGAGTCTGAGACTCAGCATACTTCGGCTCGGCTGGTGGTGGATCAATCGGCGAGTCTGCACGCTTGATGCCGGGCAGTCCCTTGCCTGTGTTCACTATAGGTATGGTATCAGGGCCGCCAGGGAATATTGGATTCGCATCGTGCGCCGCAGACAGATCGCGCTCATCCGGAGTATCTCGAGGCATGAGATGTGGAAGAGATGCGAACAATTAGACCTATCTGGAAGAAGATCTAGCTTGTTAGAAGACACTATTCAATCCTTCTTTCCAGCAAGCAGCAAAGTTTGTAGGAGAGATTGAGACGGTGGGACAGCTAGCCAAGCTCTGCCACAGCTGATCACGTAGGTGTGGTTCTCCCTGGGTGGCGGGTCGAGCGTGTGTGGCACACTCGCACACACTGCAGACAAAATAAAAGCTTGCATGCCGCTTTCCCACTCCCTTCAGGCTCTCGCCCTCGTCTCTCCTCCTCTTCTCCTCCACCGGCCTTCCACTTAGGTAACCGTCTTTCATCGGATCACTCGGCTTCATTCGGCAGGAAATCCGATTCTTGGTCTCACGTGCATAATCGCCCTTCGTGCTCTCGCCCTAATACGCGAGAAGACGCGTTCGCGTTTGCTATGTCTCAAGGACTTCTTTTGTCTTGGGCTTCCTAGACGAAGCCTCGGTCCCATTTCACTTGCACGTTGGGCATAGTGACTTGGTTTTCCTTCGTTGGGCACCATGGGTCGGGGTCATAAGACCTTTGGTATCCCCGACACGGCCGCCAAAGCGAAAGGCCGTGGTAAATTCATCAAGAGGGCCAATAAGGATACCGCAGGCGTAGAAGACACAACCACAGCAAATTCTCATGAGGACCGTTTTGCTGAAAGCAGATTGGCGGCTGAGATTGATGGTATGGTGACGAAATTACTCTCTTGGAGACTCATCTGCTCACACGAATAGAAAAGTTCGGCTTTGTGAAGTTTGAAGCTGGGCCCTCGCGGCAAGGATGGCTCGTGAATATGCACTCGACCGTCTTGGAGGATTCAGACTACCCGAGTGGCCGGGCCGCTGTTGACTTTTACTTTCTGCAGGACGATGGGGAATCGTTCAGAGCAACTGTGCCATTCGAACCATATTTCTACATTGCAGCGCGAGTCAACCACGAGGCTGAGGTAGAAGAGTTCATTCGTAGGAAATTCGAAGCACAGATCCGGAGCGTCTCGCGGTCGTCCAAGGAGGACCTGAAGATGCCAAATCATCTCACAGGCTATCGCCGCACATTCATTCGACTGTCGTTTGCAAACACAAATGACCTGTTTGAAGTCAAGCGGTTTTTGGCGCCGCTTGTTGAACGCAACAAAGCCAAGATGGATGCTATGGACGTCTACAATGAAGTAGCAGCCCAGAACTTTGGTGACGAGGATGATTCGATGCTGGCAAAGCAAGATCCGACGGAAGCTATTATCGACCTTCGCGAATATGACGTTCCATATCAGGTTCGAGTTGCCATCGATAGGGACATCCGCATCGGTATGTGGTATGATGTGCATGCGCGGCATGGTGTAGTCGAGTTCAGCGTCATCAAGGATCGAATCACACGAGCAGACCCGGTGATCATGGCTTATGATATCGAGACAACGAAATTACCTCTGAAGTTTCCTGATGCTGCAGTCGATCAGATTATGATGATATCATACATGATAGACGGAGAGGGATTCTTGATCACCAATCGTGAGATCGTCTCCAGAGATATAGAAGACTTCGAATACACCCCGAAACCGGAATTCAAGGGTCCTTTCATTATCTTTAATGAAGACGATGAGAAGGCTGTTCTAGAACGATTCTTCTCGCATATCCAGGATGCAAAACCGACCGTCATAGTGACCTACAACGGAGACTTTTTCGACTGGCCTTTCGTCGAGACTCGAGCCAGCATTCATGGTATCGACATGTTTCAGGAGATTGGCTTCAAAAAGAATTCCGAAGATGTGTATGAGTCGAGGTATTGTGCACATATGGACGCTTTTGCATGGGTCAAGCGTGATTCATACTTGCCTCAGGGCAGTCAAGGTTTGAAGGCTGTCACAACTGCAAAGTTGGGCTACGACCCCATCGAGCTTGATCCTGAGCTAATGCTTCCTTATGCAATGGATAAACCACAGGTGCTCGCCCAATACTCTGTCTCTGATGCGGTTGCGACCTATTATCTATACATGAAATACTGTCATCCATTCATCTTCTCTCTCTGCAACATTATCCCGTTGAATCCAGACGATGTTCTGAGGAAAGGCACCGGGACATTGTGTGAAATGCTCTTGATGGTAAGCTGATTCTCCTTAGCATCTCACAAACCACATTAACAATCTTCAGGTCAAGGCATATCAGGATCAGATCATCCTACCAAACAAGTACATTGAAGAGCCCGAACGTTTCTTTGAAGGACATCTCCTAGAATCTGAGACATACGTAGGAGGCCATGTGGAATCGCTGGAAGCTGGAGTGTTTCGAAGCGATATACCAGAGAAATTCGAGATACAGCCAGAAGCAATACAAAGTCTCATCGATGATCTAGATCAAGCCTTGAAATTCTCGATCGAGGTAGAGGCAGGCAAGAAGCTCAGCGACGTTGCTAATTACGACGAAGTCAAAATGCAGATCTTGTCTCAACTTGAGGAATTACGCCTGAGCCCGAGTCGCAGCGATTGTCCTAAGATCTACCATCTGGATGTGGCGTCCATGTACCCGAATATCATGACTACCAACCGTCTACAACCAGATTCCATGATCGAAGAAGCTGATTGTGCTACTTGCGATTTTAACAAACCAGGGAAAACCTGTGACAAGAAGATGACCTGGTCTTGGCGAGGAGAATATTATCCTGTGTCAAAGGGAGAGTACAATATGCTCAGGAATACTTTGGCATCGGAAACACTGCCTCCGCGATTCCCTGGAGGCCGCAGTCGCACATTCGATGAATTGTCTCGCGCAGAACAAATGGTACTAGTGAAAGCTAGAGTGTCTGAGTACTCCAAAAAAGTTTATCACAGGCTCAAGGAGACCAAGACTGTAGAAAGGGAAACCATTGTATGTCAAAGAGAAAACCCATTCTACGTCAACACTGTCAAATCTTTTCGCGATCGTCGATATGAGTACAAAGGACATCAGAAAACTTGGAAGCGCAATGCAGATCAACTCATCAAGGAGGGTGCCATTTCGTCGGAGGTAGAGGATGCCAAGAAGATGATAGTGCTCTATGATTCTCTCCAACTAGCTCACAAGGTGATATTGAACAGTTTCTATGGGTACGTTATGCGGAAAGGATCACGCTGGTACTCTATGGAAATGGCGGGTGTCACCTGTTTGACTGGAGCCACTATCATTCAGTTGGCCCGCCAGCTTGTGGAAAAAATTGGACGTCCTTTGGAGCTCGATACAGATGGGATCTGGTGTATCTTACCGGCGACATTCCCGGAAAATTACACCTTCAAAATGGCAGATGGCAAACCGCTTTTCATCTCTTATCCATGTGTCATGCTTAATCACCTGGTTCACGACAAATTCACGAATCATCAGTATGAAGATCTTGTAGATGAGAAGAACTTCAAATATGAAAAGCATTCAGATAACAGTATTTTCTTCGAAGTTGATGGGCCTTACAAGGCAATGATTTTGCCAACGTCAAAGGAGGAAAACAAGAATCTCAAGAAGCGGTATGCTGTCTTTAATGACGACGGCACGCTTGCAGAGTTGAAAGGTTTCGAGGTCAAGAGACGTGGAGAGCTGAAACTCATCAAAGTATTCCAAACACAAGTTTTCAAGGTTTTCCTCGAAGGCTCTAACTTGGAGGAATGTTACGCCGCTGTCGCTCGAGTTGCCGACAAGTGGCTTGACGTTTTGTATAGCAAAGGTACCACATTGGCAGACGATGAACTGGTCGAGCTTGTTTGTGAAAATCGCTCGATGTCGAAGACCATTGCTGAGTATGGTTCACTCAAGTCCACCTCAATATCAACAGCAAAGCGACTCGCCGAGTTTCTCGGCGATCAGATGATAAAAGATAAAGGATTGGCTTGTAAATACGTCATTTCAGCCCAACCTAGAGGCTCGCCTGTAACGGAAAGAGCTGTTCCTATTGCTATCTTCTCAGCCGAGGAATCTATTAAACGACATTTTCTCAGGAAATGGCTGAAGGACCCCGGCTTACAGCATTACGACCTACGCAGTATAATCGACTGGGATTATTATCTGGACAGATTTGGCTCAGTCATACAAAAGCTAATTACGATGCCCGCGGCGATGCAGAAAATTGCCAATCCTGTGCCCCGAGTAGCTCATCCTGATTGGCTCAACAAACAATTAGCTGCGACCCTGAACCCCTACAAGCAAGCTAAAATGACAACGTTCTTCAGGCAAGAGATATCATCCGGAAGCATTCTGCGATTGAATCAAGATGAAAATCTTTTGAATCAGATTGTGCCTGATCTGGAGGACATCCGTGGACTGAAACAGAAGAGCATTCAGCATATTACCTCAAAACGAAAGGACCGAAACCAAAAATCACAACCTGTACAAGAAATCGAGATCATAGAATCTTTATCCCTAGAAGGTCATGAAGGTGTGATCATCACATCCAGCGGAAAAGAAAAATGTGCGTATACGGTGTGGTTAAGGCATCAAAAGAGGAAATGGAAATTACAAGCAGCTGCAAGGAATCGACGCAGACAACTCGTCGGACTGCAGAACGAAGGGCGTCCTACAAAGCATATGGGTGCTCTAGACAAGCTACACTTGAAAGCAGCGGAGCGCGTCTATGGTGATGAATATCAACTTTTACAAATTGTGGAAACAAATGAGCCAGGTGTTCTGCAGGCGTGGGCAATTGTGGGTGAAAATCTAAGCTCGATCAGGATCAGAGTACCAAGAACTTTCTATGTAAATTTTCGTGGTCTGGATATGCCCGAAGTGGAAATTGATGGCTGTCAATTGGAGAAAGTCTCACACAAGTTACCGAATGGATCCATGGCAAGCAACATGTTTCGATTGACCATGTCTGAAAGTACTTATATCAGAAACCAAAGAGCACTCGCGTCCATCGTAGCACATCCATCGGTCGAGGGAATCTACCAGAGAAATATACCCTTGGCGACTCGTGGTCTGATCGATCTTGGCAGCACTTGCGCGTTCACTGAGACAAGATCTGGTGCATTAGGCAATGCCATGGCGAATGGTTTCGAGCTTTCCTCTTTATGCTCTACTGCGACATCCAAAGCTGAGTACCTCTCCTCCTCTGCAATGAACTACATATTTATAGCGCACATCACAGCGGGTCCGAAGGAATTACTCACAGTCTTCTCAACAAGGAGTGAGACTCCTACGGCCATATTTTATGACACTGCCAAAGATGCCTCAGGGCTGCCGCGAATGGAAAAGCTTTATCGTGATGCGTACAATGCACAGCCTGAAACAAGATCAGCACGAACATGCTTCACATATCCCTCCGAGCTGCATTTTGAGTACATTACAGTCAATACAGAAAATAGGTTTTATCGGGCAATCGACGATGCAATCAAAGCACTTCGTACTGGGCAATCCGGGCCTTCGTCAATTATCCTCAGTTCACCCGTCCCTGATATCTTGCGGACTAAAGTATCGTCTTTCAGTGAGTTTCCTATCATGCACATGGCGTCTAGAGACACTCTTGCTGGCTCGCTCAATTGGCAGTTCTCTTCGTCAAAGACAGTCATTGCGAAGTATTTGAGCTTGCGGCCGTGGCTTGATTACCGAATCAGTCTTGCTAGGTATGGCCGGCTGCCCATCTGCAATCTTGGTGAAGATGAGGCCAAAACTGTTATTGACATCAGCATGGCAAGAAAGCTTAAAGAACAAGATATTGTTTCGTGGTGGTCTGCAGCGCCCCAACCTGATCAGGGAGGTCGTGAACAGGATGATCTGAACAAGTCATTGGAGACTGTGGAATCTGTCAAAGTCAATAATGCTGGCGCTTACAGCACCGTGTGCATTGAAATGGAGGTCCGAAATCTGATAGTTAGTACGATGTTGAATTCTGCGCTGATTAACGAGCTCGAGGGTAGCGCAGCCTCAGATCCCTTCTCGAATTCGTCTGCAGAAGATGGCGAGATGCAGGATAACGAGTTCATGTCACCATCGATAGCCACATTTAAGGAAATGATCAAAGGCTGGTGGCATGAAGCAGCCAGTGGTGTTGCCGAGGCGGACATCATGATTGATAACGCTGTACGCTGGATACAATCTGCGGACGCAGCCTTGTATGACAAGAATCTGGACCTCTATTCACAGCGTATCACGAACAAGGCTTTCATGCAGCTCATGGCTGAGTTCCGCAAGGTTGGCTCGAAAGTGGTCTTCGGTGCCCCAGGTCGTATTTTGATTCAAACTAGTAAGAATCATTTGGATACTGCATATGCATATGGTCGTTATATTGTGAAGGCAATCAGAAGTCGACCACTCTTCCACTTTATCGATATCCAGATAGTCGAATATTGGGATTATCTGCTGTGGTATGACGATGTCAACTATAGTGGTTACTGTTGTAAGGAGATTACCGAATCTGAGGAGCAGCAAACGACCATTGCTATGCAGTGGAACATCAGCCTCTTCCTGCCTAAGATGCTCTCCGATATCTTTGAGGATTGGGTGATAGAATACATGGCGGACATGTACGATGTGAAGAAGTCTTTGGCAGAGTTCTCATTTACACAGAAAGCTTCGGACGAGAGTGATGAGATTGCAGAGGGTACGAAGAGAAAGACCGAAATTGTTCAACAAATCGGAGCCAACCTCTCGAAACAGATATCGCAATTGGCATTACGGTACAACAGGTGGTCTTTGAATGCCGATACGCAAGATGACTCGTTCACGCTCATGCCACAACCAGGGAGTCATCTCCCTAGGGAGAACCCCGTTCTGAGCCTGGTGAAAAGCTTGACAACAGTCTTTGGTCTCGTACTAGATGTTCAAGTACCGAACCGGATCTTGAGACGGGACTTGCTCTCAATCCTGGACGCCAAAGAATTCAGTGATGCTGCAAGGTTCGAAGATCCTTGCCACTCATTTGTTCTACCAAGATTCTGCTGTTCACATTGCAATCACATTCAGGACTTGCAATTCTGTCGTGATGCGGCACTGGCTCCGAGGCCAAAGGAATCAGGCAGCGGAACCGAGATCGTTTGGAAATGTCCGCGCTGTCAAGTAGACTTTGATAAGTTGGCAATACAGGAAACACTCCTCCAGGCACTCATGTCTCTAGTCGCTGCCTTTCAACTTCAGGATCTTCGATGTAGCAGATGTAAAAAGGTGAAGAAGACAAATTTGAGAGATCACTGCGAGTGCTCAGGTACTTGGGTGACGACGATCAAGAAGTCTGAAGTCATGGACAAGGTCAAAATAATGAAGAATGTGAGCAAATATTACGAGTTGGAGTTATTGTCGGGAGCGATTCAGGAATTAGCGCTGGCGTGACTGTAGTCACTAGGAAACGTGTAATGAGCGATGTAGCATGTAGAGATACTTTTCTAGCGACATCATCAATATATAGTCTGGGCAGCACAGTTACTGCGACATGGACCATAAATTTCGTGTTGCCCTTTTCCCTGCCAGAATTTAGCCAGACGACATGATTAATCTTACCCCACTATTGCCGGTCTCTACCTCGTTTACACTGAGATCACGTCAAGATACATGGGACGCGGTTTCAAGTATCGTCTTGCGTCTTTATATATCAGCACAAGTGAGCACTAAAGAGGAGTCACTGTGAGTCGCGGGCGACAGGAGGGCACGAAGAACTTGCTCGCAGAGGGAACATGTCACTGGCGCAGAGTCCTCGATCACCTTTGTCCCCCGATGTCTCGCGCCGTCGATTTCCGCGTACAAAGGACAAGAGACGAGCACTGCGAGATTTCTATGGAATTCAGAGTGGATTGGGTCAGGATCAACAGACTGGTGGTGACAGTGACGGTCCCGTGGGGTATGATGCGGACCTAGATGCCGCCGAGTTTCAAGTGTCTCTGTATTTGGAGAAGATTGCGCGTCGGCCAATTCAGGAACTACTGCAATTGGAAAATTCACTGGTGAGGGATATCAGGATCTTGGATGGGGAGCGAAAGGCATTGGTGTATGATAATTATGGACGCATGTTGGCGGCGACAGAGACCTTGAAGAATGTGAGTTTTCGAATCTTCCGACATTCCGCACACCTCACTTCTCTCTCATGAGTTTCAATTGTGTTGAGCAGTATACAAAATGGGGGAACTGGGTCATGTTGAGGTTAGGACGCTACGGTGCAATAGACTGACTGATTTAGGTCACTGCTGAACTACAGACTGTCGGCAAAGATGTCTTTGATCCAATCTTGAGCAGCATCGGCGACCTGATGCGGGACCTCAATTCTGTCGACTCGGAGCAGCATCAAGAAGACTCCGGACTGTCGCTTCCTGACGACGACGACGACGACAGCTCCCTCGACAATCCAGACGACTCACTGAGAGCCTGGAAAGTTGCCGGCCCCGATAGAGTCTCGGCGCTCATGGAGCATGGAGAACTCGATGTCGCACAGCTGGAACTAGATGAGCTACGGAACCAATCGGTGATTGGAATGGACCACGAGGCGAGTGAACGACTACATGCCAAATTCGACGAATTACAGGAATCCATAAAGATAGCCAAGGACTCAGATACCTCGTAAAAGGCCGACTGTGTTTAAAAAGTGTACATACAGATTGAGCACGGAGTGTCCACGGATCATGGAACGGTAGCTCCATATACGATAGACTGGACTTCCTCCATGCCTTCATATTCGGTGACTGGACTTTGTCTGCCAAATCTATGGAGGTCAATGTTGAATGATTCAAACGGGATCAGAACAAGAGGTGTCTCCAAATTGTCTGATCGAATGGACATCCAGTATATGTAAATTTTAGCTAGATAGCTAGATTGGATCGGGAGAAACCCATGTGAAACCAGTTTTTCCCTATCTATTCTATGTGGTTGTCATATAATTGTGATACGTTTTCAGAATATATGTTTAATAAGTATTCTAAGTCCAGTTTTGTGCCTGGTGTGGCCAAGTGGTGGAGTGGTTAACATTCCCCCTTCGGGCGATCGTGAAGCTCAGCGAAAGTATCGTTATTGGGGGAGGTCGCGAGTTCGAATCTCGTCTTGGCCCATTTTTGGAGATATCTTGATCTTTCACGAGCCAAATCCAACCAGCTCCACACACAGATCACAATGCGCGAGAGACGACGAATGTAAAGTTTTATGCTGATTCATTCATGCATCTATGAAATCATCTTCTCTCTGAAGATTTGTAATACTATTAAGCCACCCGACAGTGTCAACGACACTTGGCAAGTCGAGTTCTGCAGTGCTTTCATCTAAAGCTTGGTGCTTCCTAAGCTCGCTTATATAATGGCTGAAACGCTCGAAAGTCTCGAGGACCTTGTCTTGCACAAGTCCTAAGAGGACTGAGATTACCTTTTCGTCCTCAAGATATAGCTCGAGACTGTTTCTCCATAATTCGAACGAATCAGGACAACTCGCACGAAACCTTCGGTCGGCTTCCTTCAATTCTTTCGTAGCCTTGATTTTGTTTCCCATTGCGCTTCGTAGTGGTACAGTCACGGAGTCGGCGCAATGTAGTGTCAGACTTCCAATTACCAGACGAGTCTGGTCGTCCAATTCTTCTCTTGCATCAGACATGTTTTCCACAGTCCGTGAGAGGTATCCTGCTGCAGACAGTTTCGAAATGGTCGAGGATGCTAGATTGTATAAGGCGGTCGGTGCGAACAGACCCGACGCAGATTGGCCTGTAAGTTCCCAGAACGCACCTGCTACGGCTCCCAGATCAAGTCGACTAGACTCCTCAGTTCTGTTGTATTCAATGTCGAATGCAGCGACCTGTTCTTTCAGAATCAGGAGGAATTTCAGGAGGAAAAGTTGACCATCGATTTGATTGCGTCTTCTGATCAGATTTGACGCATAGAGTAGGCTTGCGATGCACGATCGTACAACTTCATGCGCCAAATCGTCGAAAATGCTACTTTGAACCAGCTTGTAGATCTTTGACAACAGTGATATTGACACTCTGAGAGTGATGTACCAGCGCTCATAGAGGACAGCAGAATTTAGACTTTCCAGATCATGTGAAAGACTTGCACGACTCGAGCGTCTATTATTGCTTTCACCCGGTATCTCGAGCTTCCCACGCAGAACAGATAGATCATTGCTAGTGGAAGATTTGTAAGGTGGGTTGTGCTTCAATAATGAACCCGGGTAATCAAGATCCTTCTCTGTCGGTTTGTAACCTTGTATCTCATTGATGACAACTCCCTGTGCCTTGAGGACGATACGTCGTTGTATTTCGCCCATGATTGTACGGAGGATCGGACTCATATCGAACACTATCGATTCTTGGTCTTCTGCATACCGTGAACATTGTGCTTGCATGGTGCTACAGATCTCGCAGAGATTTGTCAATGATAGCTCGGCTGCTACTCGCGGCCGTAGTGCATCTGTGAAAGCTTGGCCAAGCAGGCCAAGATAAGTTTCGAATTCCTCCTCACCAGTAGCGAAGAAAGAACTGTAGAGCTCTTTTTCGTCCGATGCCAGAACACGCACGAAAGAGATGGCTGATGTACAGAATACCGTGAACTCAGTAGTGCTCGCCATGTCCTGAAAAGCTTCGACGATCACTGGATTGAGCAGTCTTTTCCGCGTGCTGAAATAGGCTTGACGACAATCATTGAGTAGAGAAGAATACTCATCGTGCCTGGTGCATGCTTCTTCGAGATGCTGTACAAGCGGTCTGATACTGTGACCACGAGAACGAAACTTGGTGTAAAGCAAAGCAGACTGAGTGTTCTTATTCATAGCATTCGCCTGAATGCGCTTGAGAATGTCCGCACTCACGTCTTTCATGCTAGAAATGAAATGAACACGCGCAAGTGTCAATGCTTTTGTAAGCGCCTGTCGATATTGCCTGGTATAGTTCTCGGCATCATGATAATCTGGGTGGCGCTCGAGGAAATCAAGGGATGATTGAAGATCTATGAGGAGATCCTGGTATGCTTTTTGTAGCACAAGATTTGAGCCAGGCACGTTAAGCAATCGATTTGCGGAAAGTAGATAGGAGAATGGTCGAAGATGCTCGCGAACCTCATCAGCCAGAATGTTTAGGCGCAATTCTTCCTCTTGGAGTTTGTTGCACGATGTCTGAAGTGATGATGTTTGATCGCGAACAGTTTCGAAACTCTCTTTGATACTGTCCAGCATGCTGAGGGCAGTTTCTGCAGACTTCAAAATCTTACGGCAAGAAGCAAGTCTTGCAACGTTCGCAGCCCGTAGTTCAAGCAAATCATTGGCAACTACATCTGCCTGAGACTCATTCGCTTGATCTACGTACCAAGGCTCGATATCGAGGACAAGATAATCTGTAGCATCCCGTGCTAGTACAAACTTTTCGCAATTACGAGCGGCGAAACTCTGCGCTCTTCTTCGTAAAGTCGCTAATGGAGGATGCCTGACACGCTTAGACGGTATCAAAGGTGGAGGACTCGCAGATAACTTTGGCGAAGGTGTTCGCAATTGCTCGTGCCTCTGAGCATGCTCGTTAACGTATGAGAAAGCGTATTCGTCCATGCATCGACCTGATGAGGCAGAGACTTTAGTCAACTTGGGCTGTCGTAGCTCTACAATCGATAGTTGTTGTCATGCATATGGTGAGTATGCTTTTGTGGTGATACTTCTATTGCGATTGCATGAACACGTTTGCAGGTCGAATCACGAATGCTACAGTCTCTCAGCACAATCAGCACAATAAGACTGACTTTTCATCTTGTAGGAATCTGCCGTCGTATTTCCAAATCAATGTCTGACGTGCTGTTCCCTTCAGCTACAACAATTCCATCGATATCTTTCGCGAATGGCACGTGCGTATACGCATACCCCACAATATAGTGTACGAGGAAAGAGATGTCGATGTTGGCCGCATTTCTCGTGTTTCAGAATTGTTCCGCACGTCATTGCATGCCATCGAGTCTCATAGATAATTAGTTGCTACAGATGCAAGCAGCTACAGTCGTGTAAATCATGGATACTTTGGGTGTCTTCACTGGCAAGACCGCTTTTGCTCAAGGGGAGCGCTCGAAGCCCCTAGGTGATGGTACTGTGAAGTACGAACAACCTTTCATTGTTTTCAGCGACTTTGATGGTAGGTGACAGTGTCAATTTATCCTAATTGAGGCACTGACATGGAAGGCACGATCACTCTACAAGATAGCAATGACTACCTCACGGATAATATCGGATTCGGCAAAGAAAGACGAGTCTTTCTGAACCAGGAGGTTCTGCACAATCGAATGTCTTTCAGAGACTCCTTCGATGAGATGCTCAAGAGCGTGAAGACGCCATTCCCAGAGTGTGTTCAGCTACTATTGGACAATATCTCTCTTGACCCAGGCTTTGCGACGTTCTACGCATGGTGCTTGTCGCAAGATATCCCTGTTGTTGTGCTGAGCTCAGGGATGCAACCAATCATTAGGGCTTTGTTGACCAAATTGATTGGGCCTACTGCGGACAAGATCGACATCATCTCGAACGATGTTGACATTCATGAAGATGGTTCCTGGGATATCATCTTTCACGATGATTCCCATTTCGGGCACGACAAGAGTCTAGCTATCAAGCCATATGCAGCACTGAAGACGCCCCCTACAATGGTCTACTGTGGTGATGGCGTCTCTGATCTTTCTGCTGCACGCGAAACGGATCTACTGTTTGCCAAGCGTGGTCGTGATCTGGTTGCCTACTGTGTGAACGAAGGCATGCCATTCAGTGTCTTTGACAGTTTCAAGGACATACAGGAGACCGTGCAAAGGCTCCATTCGAAAGACGTCTCAATGGACACCATCGCCGCAGAGAATCTCGAAAAGAACAAAAACTTGACCATATAAAATTAGATGTAGAGCATAGAGTGTTTTGATTTGTTTAAATATATCAGCCAATAATGGTTATGCTGGCGTTCTACTTGCTTTAAAGTCCACACAACACTGATGGTATTGTCGTCTTACGTCCCTCATCCATGATATTCTAGAACAAATCTTGAAGTCATACGACACGACCTGGGGTTGCCACGAAGCAGGAATGCATGGAGAGACATCGTCTGGGGACCAATCAACAGATCTCCACAAGGCTCGATTCTTACTTGACACCAATCAGATAATCTGTCCATGCTCTGCTGTGCCATCGGTATATTGTTCTTCCATAGATAAGATTTGCGGCGCAAACACAAAACTTGCGGGTTTCGAGCCCGGTAACTTGTTTGTCATGTCTCGTCAACGATGGTACTAATCATAGATGTTCTTTGGATGGCAACGACTTTCAGGGTATAAAAATTTGATTATCCCCTCCAGATGTTGTTGCTCTATACTTTCGAGGACTACTACTGCAGAACAAATGACATGTATGGCATTCTCGCTACTCAGATGAGTGGCGATCACGCTCAGTCTGTTCGATTGCTAACGTATTGACAGCCAAATTGATTCACCTACCACTCACAGTGACCGGAAAACCACTTGTGAGGGCTGCCTTGAAAGGAGCAAACCAGAAGGTAAGGTCTAATCCAGACAAATCTGCCATAGTTCTAACGAGTGCCAGTTCAACCACAAGCTCATCGGTTACAACCACAGAGACAAAGTTACTCCTCTTCCGGTGAATGACTACGAAGATGACTCCTTTTATGCTGTCAAGATCAAGTATGAGTCCCAAGGAGAGCAAGAATTTATCGCACTTCTAGACACTGGGAGTACCGATCTTCCACAACGATCCACTCGTATGTCCAAGGGCAGCCTAGGAAACCTTTACGACACGAAAAAAGTGGAGCAAATTCCAGACGCGTCTTTCTGTATCCACTACGGTGATGGAGGATACTTCGCTGGTATTGTCTACAGAGACACACTCCTCCTAGGAGACCTCCGCATCCCCAACTTTCCAGTCGAAGCCGTTTCGCACTCAGAAGCTAGTGGACCGGAAAAGAAAGCTTACTTCGATGCCATCCTTGGCCTGGCAGGGACCAAGCTCAGTACCATCCTACCAGAGCCATCGCCTAACGCGATACAAATTGCTGCAGACAATGGTCTGATCAAATCCATTGTCGCTTTCGACTTTCATCATGACGTCTCGGGTCTGGCAGGTGAGGGCGGTACTGTGACTTTTGGAGGTTATGTAAAAGACTTTGGTGTAGTGACATGGGTCCCAAGATTTGAAGATGAATTTTGGACAATCGAGACCACGGCCTGGAAAAGTTGCGAGGATGGCGAGATACATCAAAGACCTGCTGCCAACTTCCACCGAAGAAAGGGCGCCTTGCCGGAGAGTTCGAGGCGCCACGCCATCGTCGATTCCGGCACTACTCTCATGTTACTCGATGAGCAGACTACCAAGGATATTTATGCAGCGATTCCAGGAGCCATGTACGATGAAGAACTCAAATCTTACGTCCTACCGGAGAAACCATTAGCGGGCGCACCAGAGGCAATTTACTTTGAATTTGGTTCCACTTGGATTCCAGTTCCATACGAGCTGGGTGGGCTATTGTATGCTAACGCCGAAGACACTGGAGTCACTAAGGACGGTATTGCTTACAGTTTTGGAGCCCTGCAAAGCTCCGACGCTAAATACGGCGATATCTGGGGCATGCCATTCTTCCGTAGTGCATATTTGATTTTCGATGCGGAAAATCAGAGAATTGGGGCAGTGCCAAAGAAGATCCGACACTCTTCAGGCAAGAAGGAGAAGCACCACCATGTTGGGAGCCTCTAGACGGCCAAGCCGTATTAGCCTTAGCGCATTGGGTATCTCGACAGCCCTTGAGCAGCTCGTCTATTTAGCTAGTCATGCTTTGTGATCAGGTTGAATGAATGCAAGATTTCAACCTTGAATGCAAGCTGTCCTCGAATGATCTCTGTGTCATTGATCCCTTGCGATAGCAGATACAGCATATGATAGGCAACCAATTGTCAGACAAGCTTTCCAAGAGAGTGGATGCAAGATCTGGTTGAGATGTGAACCTTGTTCAAACATGAAAAGAGCTTCCCGGTGTCTCAGACAAGTCCGCTCCAATCTCTATGCTTTCCGACAGCATCAGAAAGACATTCTAGTACTTTATGAGAGCTCAATTGCATCACTCGTGAGAATCATATCAGATCCACATCTGATGTGTGCAGGTTCAAATGTCAATAATGGATCGAGCAGGCAAATGAGCTCGTTTGCACTGACTTGTGCCGCGGCCCCACCATCTGCATCGTGGCAATGACGACAACTCGAGGATAAAACTTTCTCATCCACAACGTCAATTGCAGTTGCCTAATGATTGATGAATGCAGAATTTAGGCTCCTCCTGTATAGTTTCAATACATGGATTTTCGCATACATTAGGTCTCCACATGCGACCATAGAGTCCCGAAGCAAATGACCTAAATTTTTTCAGTAATCGATATAAACACGAAAAGTGTACTGCTCTCAGAGAACGTGAAACATCATCGATAATTGGATGCATGCAGAGAGAATGTCGAGGAGATTCTAGATGGATCGTACACCCCGGCGGAGTGCTCGCCTGTCAAGTCGACCTCGAAGCTTATCTCCAAAAAACGAATTTGATAGCGACATGAGTGCTCACGACGACAAGTCAGTCGATATTTCTTCCCTGCAATCTACTAGACAACTCTTGGCTACCGATGCTTCGCAAGAGGCATCGGTGTCTCACGTAGAATACATGTTAAAGGATGAGTTACATGAAATTGTCGTCGTGCCGGCACGAAGGAGAAGTCAACGAACACGAAAGGTATCTTTGTACTTTCCGGAATCTATCACGACCAAACCACGTCAGCGCAAGAGACGGGCTCAAGCGACAAAGAATGGCTCTACAACAGTACCAAGTACTGAAAAGCTTCGCCAATCACCTGATGTGGACCATGATTCGCGATTGGAAGGCAGAGTAGAGGGAAAGTTGTTGGGCTGCCGGCCTATCTATGGCGATCAATTCGGTCTGCTGCAGGAAGTCTATGCACAGGATCCTCTGCGTGTCATAATTGTAGCCATGTTTTGCAATCAGACACCGGGCTCTCGGGCCCGCCCTCATCTTCAACGTCTGTTTGAGAATTATCCGGATGCTTTGGCTCTGAGCCAAGCTTCTGTCGAACGGCTGGCACAAGAGATCAGACCTCTGGGTCTGCACAGGAGAAGGGCTCAGCGACTCGTAGAACTAGCAAAATCCTGGTTAGAGCGACCTCCCGTGCTCGGAGTGGTCTCCTCCAGGAAAGGTCTCGCAAAAGATATCGGATATCCTGATACAGAAATATCACATCTGCCAGGCTGTGGCCCTTATGCTATGGACTCTTACCGTCTCTTCTGCACTGGCGAAGGCTGGAGAAGTGTCCGCCCTGATGACAAGGAGCTGCTACCATACGTGCAGTGGCGCTGGTCAAGGGAAGGTGTCGACTACAAGAAGCTACTGCAGGATGAATCAATCGACCGGTGAATCATCGGGTTCAAGCAGAATTGATAAGACTTTCAGAGACATGGCTGTGCTTCCAGTGCGCAGAGCAATTTACAAACCTGGTCAGGTGTGGCAAACGTGTAGATTGTGTCAGATGATGTAAGAGTATGCCATCTTCTGTGATATATCCATCAATCTCCCCTGCCAGACCTTCCAAGAGGTACAAGCTATTGGAAGGACGTTTCATCGTCTTTTCCTACGCAATCCGCCTCCCTTCAATGTGCACGTGTCTATAAAGAGCTCCACATCTGGTGGCTGAGGATTTTCTGTTCCTCGCGCATTTTCTTGGCAACTCAAAGGTGATATCAAACATTCAGACGTGCTGCTGGAAGCGGCCAAGTCGTGATGCATAGCTCCTGCGGAATATAGGAAGAGTCAAGTCCCTCTTTTTAGATCGCGGTCAAGGCGTCCTGGAGGTCTGAAAACTTGCTACCGGTATCATGTCGCATTCACACAGGCCGACAACGAAGCAAAAGCATAAGCCGTTCAAGTCAGGGCATGCTTCTTCCCGAACCTTGAAGGACATCTCGAAGGGTAAAATCCAGATAGAGAAGACGGCTGGTTCCGTTCAAAAAGTCCACACGAAAAAGGATCGGAAGAACTTGGCGAAGCAGATTCAGCAAAACAAGAAAAATGTATTGAAAACACAGGCCGGGTTCTTTGGCGATGGAAGAGGCAAAGCCAGTCGAGTCTGTGCGCTGATCAGTCTGTCTGGACTTGCAAATCCAAAGTTCTTTGTCAATGGTCTGCAAGGATATCTCCAAGAGCCTGTCAGCCAGTCTGCAAATGCAAGTGTCCACATCAAGAATTTCAAGCAGAGATTACAATTTCTCTATCCTCAGTCAAATTCGCTGACAGCCGTCTTGGATGTTGCTGCCGTTGCCGATTTTACCATCTTCCTCATCTCTGCTGGTGACACACTGGCTGAGAACGATTATTCGCGCACGCTCATTCGTGCTCTACAGTGCCAGGGTATATCCAGCCATTTCAGTATCATTCCCGATCTCAAATACGACCCAGATTCCATGGTTGAGAGAACGGAGAAACAGTGTATGGAGTTGCGCAAGATGTGGGAAGCCGATCTCGCGAGGTACTTTCCTGTGCATCATGCCACAGGTCTCTATGTGATGGACTCTCCCACAGAAATCGCAAATATGCTTCGGACAATGTGTACGATCGTACCTGAGTCGCCAACCTGGAGATCCTCTAGGACTTATATTTTGCCATCAGCACAAGATTTTGACCATGAAGGAAACTTTGTCGTGGAAGGCATTGTACGTGGAGGATCTTTGAGCGCTGATCGCACTGTCCATATACCAACTTTCGGAGACTTTCAAATAACACGTATAACAACAGCACCAGCCGGAGTCGAAGATGAACAACAACTCGCCAGACCGACCGAGAAGCAAGACTCATTCACGGAGGCTCATGTTGATCTAGACATGCTCGTTCCTGATGAGGACGATCTGTTTGCAGAAGAACAGATGCGGAGGGGAGTGCGTTTGGATGATCACTATTACCTGGACGATGGCGAGGAGGAGGTAGAGGTCGTGAAGAAAGTGCCCAAGGGTACATCAGAATATCAAGCAACCTGGATAACCGATACCAATGCTCTCAACTCTGATGAGGAAGCAGAGTCCGAGGACGAGATGCTCGGGGATATGGAGAGCGACGATGCCATGTCAATTGGAGGTGCAGTCCCAGCGTCGACCTATGCGCCGACACAAGCCGAGGAGGCACATCAAGATCTACCAGAAGAGGAAGAGGCTAGACAACTTGCAAATTATAGGTCTCAAGTCAAGGACGACAAGGAGTTTCCTGATGAAGTAGACTACGATCCCTCGATTTCTGCACGAAGCAGATTTCGCAAGTACCGAGGACTCAAAGACTTCAGACAGTCCAATTGGGATCCCGAGGAAACTGAGCCCAATACACCGGCATGGTATCGCACTCTACTGAAATTTTCGACCTACAAGGCAACCAGGAACCGCATCCTAAAGGCTCGAGGGACTGTCGACATGGGCACTCGCGTTCGCCTCTACCTGAAAGATGTCCCTCGCTCAGTCTTGGACACGACGGCATCTCAGTTGACACTCTGGGTCAATCGTGAGCATGAACAATCGAGAGCCATCAACAACATGACGATCCAGCTCGAGCCCGATGTCGAACCCTTAAAGTCGAAATCAGATCTCATCATCCAAGTCGCCCATCGTCGCTTCGTGGCCCAGCCAATCTTCACTCAAGCGATTCCCAAGACTGGCAACGGTCTCGTTCGTTTCGAACGATTCTGTCAACCCGGCCGAATCAGTTTCGCCACCGTGGCAGGTCCCGCCATCATCGAAAAAGGTGCACCGGTCCTCTACTTTCACTCGACCAACACGTCTACCACTGCGACTGAAGGAAATCACCAGGCCGAGCCACTGTCCGACTTGACGTTGATTGCCACTGGATCCTTCCATGGCATCGATCACGCCAGGCTCTCCATCAAACGCATCCTCCTCTCCGGCGTCCCCTTCAAGATCCACAAACGGCTCGTCACCATCCGTTACATGTTTTACACCCGTGAGGATGTCGAGTACTTCAAGGCGATCCAGTTGATGAGCAAGTATGGGAGGATCGGGTATATCAAGGAAGCCCTCGGCACGCACGGGTATATGAAGACCACCTGGGACAAACAGATCCAAGGTGTCGATACCGTCCTCATGGCACTCTATAAACGAGTCTATCCCCGTCTCGCAGAATACTATCGAGCCTAGTCTTAGCAGTCTAGATATAAATTCTCCCAGACCAGCTCCTGTCTCTTATCTTCATGGCAGACCTCCCATCGTCTCTCATCTTCTTGGACGGTCTGTTTCGTTTTCTTGCTCGAACGGGTCCTTGACTACTGGTTTTATTTTCACACGTGCACCAACGTATTCCAACGTGAACATAAGAGGCATCCTCAATAATTCTTGTTTGTCGATGTTCCACCACCACATTCGATTACCCAGAAGGTAATCACGTCGGTTTTCCAAAATAGAATGACAAAATGGTCCAAGGAAAGGGATCGAACTAGTCTGCCTTATCAATGTCCATGGCATCCGCCTTATCCATCAACTTTCGCCTTTTCCAAGCCAGATAGGCCAAGGTATGTCCTTCCGCCCGACCAGGTTGTGCAGGCTTCACACTATCTTGCGGAGGCACGGTGAACCAGACGATATCTCCCTTCTCATCGGTCAGGAACTGTTTTCGCACGGGTTCGGCAATGCCTAGACTGTCGATAAAGACGAGGTTGGTTGGGTTGATCTGTGAGCCCAGGGAGTTGATCTTGTTTGTGTTGGCAGGCATAGGTGGAAGAACGGGAACGTTTGTCGTAGGTGGATTCACTCTCGTGGCTGGAGTCTGTGTTTGCTTCATTGATCCTTGCCGCGAAGGATTCGTATAGTAGCTTTGTGTCTGCGCTCCTGGGGTCTGGGCATAAATGGTATTCGGTACGGAATAGGGGTTCTTTGTGTTGCCATTTGCACTTGTGACTGCATAGGGATTAGGGATGTTTGGTGTACTCGGCATGGATTGACCATTCACACCAAGCTTCGAGGTACTAGAAGCCCCGACAGCCACTTGTTTTGGCGTCGCTCCTGGACCAGTCGACGTGCTCGCTCGATGAGAAGGTGTGCCACCGGCATTCTGAACCTCCTGTCTCGACGAGGATGTACGGTTGAGTTCCTCTAGTCTAGAGGCATCTGGGACACCAGTGACGACAATTTCTCCCAAGATTGGTGGGCCATTCGGAGAACCTCGATCGCGTGGTTCCGGAAACACAAAGTCTGCCATTTGCTCCTCTGTCGGAGTGATCCACAAGCTCTTGTCCTGTGGAAGGAGGTGTAACAAAGGACTCAGAACCTTTTTCGGTTGTCTGATGCTTGGGAACAGAATCATGTCGTAATTGGAACACTGTTCTCGGCTCTCTTCTGGCACGCAACTTTTCCAGGCCTTGATTTTATTGAACGACTTGACTTCTTCGTTGTACCTGTTTTCGCAAACGTAGAGAAGGTCTTCGTCGTTGAGCCAGTCTGTGGGCCGGCCACGGATGTATTTTGTCACATACATGACATAGCAACGACCTGTGATTGCAGTCGCGGGATGATCACGATACTGACCGGTCTTGACTACTTCGTTCTCATACCATAATTTGTCTGCCCGATGGACGGTCTGGTGTGGGCGATAGTACCAGCATACATTTACCCAATACTGTCCATCACTGTTTTGCCAAGTTCGAAATATCTGGGCAATGATGGGCACTTTCGCGTCATTGGCATTCTCGAGAAAGACCCAGTCTCCGACTCTGTATGTTTCGCCACGCAAAGGGATCTGGTCAACTCCAGTACGGGACAGTTTGGCATTCGGTGTCGTCGTTGAAGTCTTCTCTGGCGGTATCACATTCACAAAATCAGTGTCTGGTCTCTTCACCTCGGCAGAGATGATGTCATTCAACTTGCTCAATATGTATGTTGCATCCTCGTGGAAACCAGAACCGTCCTCGTTATAGAATTGAGCATTCTGAAAGATCAATTTGAGATCGCGTACAAAGGCATCCATGTCAGAACCATAGACCTTTTTCTTGACATTCCTCTTGATCATCTCGATCGACATTGGATTCTTGACGTGCTCATAGTAGTCCGGATAGTCTTTGGCATCCGGCAAGGTCTCGAAACCCTCATATAAGACATCGCCATCCCGCTGAATCTTGTAGAGAGCCTGTACTATATTCCTCATACGCGCCTCATTAGGCGTGGCAACTTTGGGTGGCCGATGCCTCTTCTTAGCAGCTGCCATGCTCATCTGACCATCCTCTGTGGTCGAATCCTTCTTGACCCCAATCTGCGCTGCGCCAGCAGAGAGTGTAGAGGCATCCTCGGCATCTGCATCGGAGGAGTTGCCTTCGTCCCAATCGACCTCCTCTAACGTCCCAGGTTTAGTCGGCAATTTCTTTAGATTCCAGACACCAGCTTTCTGCAGCTTTGTCAATTCACCATTGACCAGAGTTTCCATGGCACTGGCATCTTTGTAAACGAGCGAATGACCTCTATTGTAGAGCTTAGCATTAAAGATGATTTGCGCAATGTCATTCAAGAGTTCGCCAAGGTTGGAATACCGCCCATTCTTGAGGCTGCTCTTGATCGTGCTGAACGCCATGGGCTTCGAGATGACATCGTAGTAATCCGGCAGCTCTCGCCTTGGCGGCAAGACTTGAAAGGCTTCTGTGAGTAGCCTCTCATTCGGTCCGGTGCCTATGCGATGCACATCGAGTAGCGCAAGTAAGCTAGTAGCAGCCTCTTGTTGCGCCTTTGCGAGTGGCATGACTCTCTCGTCGTCACCGTGCTCGCAAAAGCTGGTCAAAGACCCGCTCGACCAAAGTTTTCCCTTGCCTTTGGGCGCAAGACTCAACAAAACGACGCAATATACCGCTTCTCCGCGCGTGATGTTGTCTATGAGCTCGAAAGCTTGATTGTCTGCGTCTGACTTGAAATCTCGCGCCGTGATGAGAACGAAAGTGTGATACGATGTGTACGAGACTGCCTTTCCTACCTTTTTTGCGAGAAAACGACTTATTCAATGAGAATGTCAAAGAGAGACAAGTTCCCATCGACTGGAGCTGTATGCAGGGCTATGATCATGAACAGGACAGGCTGTAGGTGGTAGGCACTCACTGGGAAGACACGACGAGCGAGAGGGTCGAAATGGATGATGCATCAAGAGAAATATCAATTGTCACTACCACTGAGTTTCACAAGAGACGCTGATTATTGTTTCTAAACATGACTGACACTTCTTCGATCCCGCCCGCTCGAGCGTTCTGTCTTCTTCCATGAGACATGCACTGACATGACAGGTCCTTGTGTTATACTATCATGTATTTACGTTATAATGACGTGGTGTGACTTTACCGATAGAAGAATAGACTGATCTTCTGTCGCCTCCGCCTGTGTACATTCGACAATGGAACTACCATGATGTGGCCTTTCCTCGTGCCCTGACTCAGTTCTTGATGATTGGTTGCGCACCGTTGATTTCTGTGGGTGCATAACCATCCCCGACCTGCTGTGAATCAGGAATCGTCTTTTCCGAGTTCGCAGTTGATTCAGCTCCGGGAGCTGCCGAAGTCTCATTCTGAATTGTCTCGTTGACGAATTCGGTGGCCTTTTGCTTCACAGATTCGAGCTGCGACAGTCAGTACGTCATTGATCTACCCTCTTCTCAAAGAGTACCATAGAGGGTTGTTCGGAATTGGACGACATGATTATGTCTTGAGTGGGTCAGGGGCAGAGTCTGCTCTATGATACACGTCAGACGACAGAGCAAATTGCACGAATGAAACTCTGTGTGGTGGACGATGGAGGACGGACACGAATCCGTCATCATAGGTGCATGCCTCTACTCCACAGCACTCCACAATTTGGTCTCTCTTTTTTCATCGGTACGATACAGCACATTACAGCCCTCAAGTTGGATTGAATCTATCCTCTTTTATGCTTGTTGTGTCTGCAAAACAGGACGCAGCTTATAGATATAACTATGAATCTTTTGTAAAGGTCCGGAGAAAAACTATCGCAACCATGGCATGCTTAGCGGTACTGTCTATGCTGCTTTGCTGGCAAAACAGAGTGTAACAGTTTCGAGTATCGACGCAGTGTACAGATTCTCGTCTGCGTGATGAGCCCTGAACATGACGCCCAGAGTGAATACTGAAAGGTTTGACTAGAAATTATCCACCTCAGTCTTTTGTGACGTGATTGACACCTTGCGCCTTTGCACCTTCCTTCTCGACAGCAGTGCGTGCATCTGTAATGGCAGTCTCAAGATCCAAGATCAAATCTTGAACGTCCTCGATACCGACACAGAGTCGAATCAGATCCTCAGGCAAGGCACGCTCCTTTCGCGTCTTGGCATCTATCGAGGCATGAGACATCCGACAGGGCATAGAGATGAGTGAATCGCAAGAGCCGAATGAGACTGAGATGCCCCATAATTTCGTACGAGAAACAATCTGTTCAGAGAGGGCGATCGAGTCTGTAGCAAAGGAGAGGACAGCTCCATTTCCTGTTGCTATTCGGGCATGTAACTCAAATTGAGGATGACTCTTGAGACCAGGGAAGTTGACCTTGAAGCTTTGTTTCTCCAGCCACTCTGCAATGATTTGAGCATTTGCAGCTTGTTGTGCCATTCTGATCTTTAGAGTCTTGATTCCTCTGAGGAAGAGCCAGCAATCAAATGGAGCAAGACCACAGCCAGTGGCATTAACCCAGGCAAATAATCTCTCTTCGAGCTTCTCATCATTGACTGCTATGACGCCGCCCATGACATCGTGATGACCATTCAGATATTTTGTCGCAGATTCGTAATGAACATCTGCACCGAGTTGCAGGGGTAATTGGTACAGGGGACTCATGACAGTATTGTCAACAACCACAATACATTCTGGCCGTCTTGACTTGACGAGTTTCGACAAAGCTGGAATATCCGCAATCTTGAGGAGAGGATTCGTGGGTGTCTCGAGGAAGAGCATGGCAGTTTTCTCTGAGATGGCAGGGCCCACGGCATCCACAGACGTCGTGTCTACGTGCTTCACAATGATCTCATTATTCGTGCTCAAGAATTTCAGCAGTCTGTTGGTCCCACCATACAGATCGTCTCCAGCAATCACCTCGTCGCCAGGCTTCAAGAGTCTCGTTATGATGTCCATCGCTCCCATGCCAGAATTGATAGCTAGACAGCGTCTCGCTTTCATAATCTTGGCCAAATGCTGCTCCAGTTGCGTCCTTGTCGGGTTCCCCGATCTAGTATAATCATATTCTCCCATTTCCGTGGCAGACGGCATCTTGAAAGTTGCAGTCTGATACAGGGGAGCCACAGACGCATTGTATGGATCGCGCGAGCCTGATTTTGGCGGATCAAAGTGCACAAGTTCTGTGGCCAATGCATAAACTGGCTTTGTGACCTTGCCATTCATATCAGCCTTATTCGTGGCGGCCATCGCAGTATAGTCGTCCGTTGTTCAGTCAAGATATGGTCGAAAGAAATCGACTTGGATTTCAGGTCAAGGATTTTAGCGCCGGAAGTGGGTTTCAAATCTCCACAAGCGCTTTTCTCCATGACTCACTGCTGGAGCCGGAAATCCGATTTCAGCTTGATCCTGATATGCTACAGCACTAGATTGACTACCAAAAGGTACGAAAACGTGTTGCGGTTGACAGTGTCGAATTATCTACTTATATGTACAAAACCGTGGATTCGAAGCTATTTACTGCGTATCATGCTACACTGCTTGGACTGGGGTCTTCCTTCTTCGTGTCCGTCCTTGGTATTTCTGTATTCTCAATGGCGATCGACTTGGTCATGTTGCTGGTCTTGTAGATTCCAATGAGTCGTGCCGAGAGCTCAAACATGTTATTTCTCAAGGAAATGACGATGAACTGAGCATTCTTCGTCCGATCTTTGATATAATTAGCGACAATGGACACGTTCCGGAAGTCGAGAGCTGCATCGATTTCATCCATGACGTATAGCGGAGTTGGTTTGTAGTGGTGGAGCGCGAAAACCAGTGCCAGGGACGAGAGGGTCTTCTCACCTCCTGACAGATTGCTGATATTCTTCCATGACTTTTTCGGCGGCATCACCGAAAATAGTATACCTTCGGAAAAGGGGTCCAATGAGTCCACGAGTTCAAGTTCGGCATTGCCACCCATCGTGATCATCTGATACATCTCCTTCAATCTTAGGGAGATGATGTTGAAACCAGTCATGAACTCTGTGAGACGACGACGACGCAAGTCATCTGCAGTATTTCTGGCCATATCTCGTTCTGACACTGCTTCTTCAAGTGCTCTCCATCGATCATCGTACTCCTCACATCGGCGGAGGTACTCGTCCAAGACTCCAAGCTCTATCTTGGTATCTTTCATCTTCTCCTCGAGCTGAGAAATCTCAGCCTTGAGATCAGCCTTATCATAAGCAGCAAGCTCGTCCGCGCTCAAGACGTCCAGACTTTGTGCAGTATCTTCAACCTTCAAAAAGTGAGCTGAGAGTTCCTGTACTGATAGCTTTCCGAGCTTTTCTTTCCAGTGAGTTCGTCGTTTCTGATCTTCTGAATGGCGTTTCTTGTGATCTTCAAGTTGATTTCGTAATTCAAGCTCTTTTGCACGGTACGAATTGATGCCCTCCATCTCCGTGTCAAGTTCTCGCTTGATTTGCTTCATGAGTGTCTCACATTCCTCTAGAGCCTGTCCGGTCAGTGTGTGTCTTAGATCGAGCGCGAGGACATACATATCTGGTGTCGTCCATTTCTTTTTTGTTTTCACTGGTCATTAGATCCATGTTAGAACCCTTCTCAACCTCGGCCAGATTCTCCTCAATCACAGCCAATTCAGCTTGCCCATTCTGAAGTGCTTTTGAAAATCTCCTCAGATCGGCTTCGGTCTTTGTTTTGCTAGACTCGCTTGATTCACAACGTTGCGATAATGCTTCTATCTGGTCTTTCAAGCCGTCCACTTTGGATTGTTGAGATCTCAATTTGATGCCTCCAATTTCTAGAATCTTCGCTTGCAAGTTCTTAATCTCTTGCTCGAGTCCTGCGGTTTCAGCTTGTGTTTTCGTGATTGATCTGTTCGCGGCCTTGATGATTTTCTCTAGCTCAGCAATGCGTCGGGGATCTGGCGAGGCTGTTTCTCGTGATTTCAATAGCTCTTTGACTCTGAGTGTGATGTCTCGATGCTGCTGCTGTGAAGCCGCTATTTCGATCTCCAATCGACTGATCTGGAGCTCGAGCTTAGGCAATTCGCTAGTCATTTCCTCAATTGTTGTTTCCACATGTCGAACTTCTGAAGATATCTGTTCGACATTGGTTCGTGCCTTTTGCTCCGTGGCTTCCAACTTCGATACTGTTTCCTTTGTCTCATTTGCAACAAATTTTGAAGACATGCCGCCCTTGGCGACTCTAGTTCCACCACCGGTCATTGCACCAGAGGATTCGATCAGCTGACCATCTAATGTGACCACGCGCCAACGAGTCTTGCCGTACGCAATACGGTTTGCTTGCTCTAAGTCTTTGGCGACCAGCGTATTGCCAAGCACTTTACAAAAAGCAGGAGTGAACTTTGCTTCACGAGGCTTGACAAGATCTACTAGTCTTGGTACATTTTCTGGAGTCTGTATAGTCTCAAATCGTTGACCACTGAGCTCGTCAAGTAAGAGGAAATTGCCACGCCCAAGATTGTTGCGCCTCAAATGGTCGATACACTTCTGGCCAATATCAACATTCTCCACCACGATATTGTTTAGCGCTGGACAGGCTGTTGTGATCGCTACATCATAGCGATCATCAATGGTGCCAAGATCCCCAAGTCTGCCATAGAATCCACTGATTCTGCCAGACTCCTGCAAGCTGCTGAGTCCAGAAAGTACATCGCTTTTCTGTTTGGTCGTTGATAGATTCGATTTGGCCTCGTCAGCCTTCTCACGGGCACTGGAGTACTCAGACTTGGCTTTCTTCAGCTGTTCCTGCAGGTCCACCAAGCGTAGATTTTGCTCTGCTAGGCTTTGCGAATGATGCGACTGCTCTTTCTTGCATTGTGAAATTTCGCCCTTTTTGCCTGATTCTAAGTCATCAAGTGCTTGCAGCTCGGATTTGGCTGCTGTTAGATCTGTGTCAATCTGGGATGCATTGTCCAGGAGCATCTGAAGTTCTGAATTAGCGACATCCAGCATAGACTGTTGCTCAGAAATCTGTGCGTCCCATGGTTGCTTCTGTTCTTGCTTTGCCTCAATCTGATCAACATATACTTGTGTCTTGTCCTTCAGAGCATATTTGATGTTGCCGAGTTCCGCCATCTCGCTGACGAGCGACCCCTCCAGGGTCTTCAGCTCCGCTCTGAGCTTGTTGATCTCATTATCCAAGGCCTCTATTTGATGGGTGACTTCTCGTAAGGAATGCTCAGCGCTGAGGTTCGCTTTGCTAGCTTTCTTCTGCTTGGCAGACAGATGCTTTAACTTTTCCTGCACAGAGACGCTGGCTTTCTCGGCCTTGACAGACTGAGCAGTATATTCAGCTAAGAGAGCCTTCAGGCGTTCCCTGTCCTTCGTGGCAGCTTTGTGTCTCGTTTCGAGTTCTTTGATGGCTTGTTCATTGCCTTCAAAAGATTTGGCACTGTTCCCGAGCTCTGCTTCAATCTCGGCAATGCATTCCTGAGTAACCACGATGTTTGCTTCGCATTCCGAGATGAAGATTTGATACAATATGGACTGCTTCACAGCTAGCTCGTTTTCCGATAAAATCTGTTGCACCGCAGTGTCCTTGCTGGTCTCGAGTCTTGCGCGTTCCTTTTCAACCAATTGCAGCCTTGCGTGCTTCTCCTGATAGATTGCATTCAACGCTTCGGTCCTCTCCAGAGCCCCCTCAATTGGCGCCTTGTATTTCGATGTACCGATGATATCCTCAAGGTATTCTAGCAGCCCATCATCGTGTTCATTCGCGGCTTTGGGTCGCATCTGTGCAATTGACTCAACTTCTCCTTGTAATATTAGGAAACGTTTGTGATCCAGATCGATACCACGGTCTCGTAGCAAGGTTGTAACCTCGGTGAAGGAAGATTCCCGATCGTTGATTGTGTACTTGGAGGAGTTGTTCTTGTACGCTCTCCTTGCCACTACGATCGAGCTGTTTTCTACAACTCGATACTCATCGGGATCATCTGTATCGTATATTGTCTCAAAGTGCACTTCTACAGCGCAGTATCCAAGATCTGGATGGGCTGCCGAGTTATGTATGAGCGCGGAGATCTTGCCTTGACGCATCTTGCTCGCTCTGAAGCCAAAGACAAAGAGAAGGGAGTCGATGACGTTAGACTTGCCGGATCCATTCGGACCTACGACGGCGGAGAAAGATTTGTGGAAAGGACCGATTCGTTGAATACCTGCATAGGACTTGAAATTCTCCAGGACCAGTTTTGAAATGACGATACGAGTCCTAGGTCCATCTGACACAACAGGTATTGCCTCGTTTACGGAATTCTGTACAGAGTTCTCCAGGCTGCTCAGATCTCCAAGGTTGTGTAAGGAAGTCTTTTGCAGAGTCTTTATAGGCAGAGTTGGTGGGGGTGGCATTTCAAATTTGCGAATGGTCTCTCTGTAATCCTTGAGATCTCCCGGGACCAAGTTTTCCTTCTGGATGACCTGCACAGGGCGGTCCTCGTAGCCTTCCTTGAGCACGTCCACACTGATGACACTTGATCCTTTTGGTGGAGCCTTCTTGGCTTGTGCTTGTACCCGACCCTTCTTCGCTTCTGAAAGAGGAATTCGTTTGACTGGGGTAGCATCTGCATCGCTATCCCCCTCAGCTGTACTAATGACACTATTCTTCCGCAGTGTTGTGCGAGGTGTATACTCAGCATCGAAGGACGTGCGGGATCCGACAAGGGATTTTCGAGCGATACGTGACGTGCTAGTCGGCCTAACAGCTTCGGTCTCAGAAATGTCGCTGTCGCTTTCAATGACCCTGCGACGTGTTGCCGCTGCCCTGCGAGTTGGTCGTGCAGACATATCTAGGAGTTGCCCACCGCGACCTCTTTTGTCTTGTCCACGCGTGCTAGGAAGGTCAGGATATGAGTCGCGTCAATGGATAGGAAGATGCCTGTGCAGAAGATTGTTTGTTGATGATTGTCCAAACACAGATCGAAGCCAAGCAGCCGTAGACAAGTGGCTGATCACTCCACGTGTCAAATTACTTGTGCACGAGATCTGCTCACGTGCCTCTAAACTGATGAAGTGATGCTGTTCCACAGCCAGTGGGGAGTTGTTTTCGGTCAGACATGGCAATGACGTGGGTTTATCAATGAATGGAACATTTTATACGTGCCGGCAAAGAAAATATTGTTGAAAGAGACTATACTGTTATACTGTGCAGCAAGGACTGAAACACCTCAAGATCAATCATAGAACACTGTTCCGCTTGTGGCCTGTCCACTTGCGATATATAGTACCAAGGTAAAGTGTGTAGAGCACCATCCTCGAGAGCGGCTAGAGAGAGCCACTTTGTCTTCCATTGAGCTTTGGTGATGTCGCTCAAGATTGTGCGAACGAACATACAGCATGACGATTTCAAATCACTGTCTCGGATGCTTGATATAGACCTTTGCGAGAGATATAGTATGGCCGAGCGAGAAGTGACGCAAAAGCTTGACCAGGCTGCCTCAGTCTTGATTATCTATGTCGACAATTGCCCTGTAGCCTGTGGGGCTTTCCTGCCAGTCTCACTATCTGATGACTACATAGCATCCATAACCCCAACCACACACGCTCACGAGCACATAAAGTGTGCCGAGATCAAACGCGTATATGTGCACAAGCAATACAGAGGCTCGGCAAATGGTTCACTAGCTAAATCTGTTATGCTTGAAATCGAACATTGGGCACGAGGAGACGATGTAGGACTGCTTATACTCAAGACTGGGGATCTGCAGCCGGAAGCCCTCAGGCTCTATGCAAGCGCTGGTTACATGAAAGTCCCTTTGTTTGGGAAGCCGTTCGATTGTGCGGTGACTCATTGTCTCGCCAAGTTCATCGAATGACTGGCTCCAAGCATATGAGCCAGGGAGATTCTGATTAGCGGCTCTGCGGCCAGTCGCCAGCATGGAGACCTATAAAGACTGGGCCATCGAAGGAATGAAGCAGGATTCACAACTGTGACAACTTTATCGAATCGATAAATGGACCAAGGCCTGTCAACTGCACTTGGCCTTCGACTTAGTATAGGTTGCATCTGAGACATCGCCAAGACCGTCGTCTCTGACAAGGGACTAACTGACCGCCGCACCGGCTATTCTCCAATCACAGAAAGAAAGAGAACACGAGATAGATCTCAAGGTCGGGTCATTGTTGGAGCTGTCTCCTGCACAAAAGGGCGTCTGTCCATCGGGCATTGTTGCTTCGAGCCCTCGCTGTTGAGCCACTTAAATAGACAATGCATGTGAAAAACGTGTGTACATTTACCCCAAACTATCTGGTCAGCTGCTGTCATGACACTCAGGGGCAGTAAGTACTGAGTGGGCAATCGTCGCCGGGCATCTTGCAATCCGCGCAAGTGCCGTCGAATGCTACTCTACAAATACCGCAGACATCGTCTTGAGCCACGTTCCACCGCCATATTGCAACGGCATGCCATTCTAACGCGTTAATTCGATAAATTGTTCGCGAGATATGTCGTACCTTTGATACGGACTTTCATGACCGCTTACTTCCACAAGCAAGGTAAGTATTGAGCAGGCTGACCATGACACAAGAACAGGGCTCTTCAGTCTTGGCTCATCAGAGTGCTAGGACGTGAGTGTCGTGCGATTGTGTTTGTGGGGAAGATTCGAAGCGCAAATCGACACTCACGAGAAGAACGAGAGGGAAGAAATTGTTCACAAATTGCGTGGGAGAACGCGACGATCCCAATTTTGTCATTCAAATCTATTGTTACAAAAGACGAATCAGTATTGTGCCTGTAGCATCTGATAGAATTTCATTGTACTTCATTCCTTTTCTACATTTCTCTTTGACGCGCCAACATGAATCAGCAGATTCCTGTTATTGGTAAGATCTTCTGGCGACACAGACTTTCTTGCTAAACCAGATCTAGTGCTCAAGGAAGGCACAGACAATAGCCAGGGTCGCGGTCAGCTCATATCGAATATCAATGCATGTATTGCAGTACAAGACACAATTCGAACGACGTTGGGTCCATTAGGAGCTGACAAGCTCATGGTAGACTCTCAGGGTGGAGTGACCATTTCGAACGATGGAGCCACGATCATGAAGTTGCTCGATATTGTGCATCCTGCTGCCAAGACATTGGTCGATATCGCGCGAGCACAGGATTCAGAAGTTGGCGATGGAACAACCTCGGTCGTTGTTCTTGCCGGGGAGATGCTGAAAGAAGTCAAGGGTTTTGTTGAGGACGGCGTGTCTCCCCAAGTCATCATCAAGGGCTATAGAAAGGCGGCGCAGCTCGCTGTCAACAAGATAAAGGAGATCGCTGTTCGTGTGGACAAGAGCGACAAGACTAAATTTCGCGACCTGCTCATGCGTTGTGCATCCACTGCTATGTCCTCCAAGCTGGTCCATGCTAATGAAGCCTTTTTCACCAAGATGGTGGTCGATGCAGTGCTCACCCTAGATCAGGATGACTTAAATGAAAATCTCATAGGAATCAAGAAGGTGGCCGGTGGAGCTATGCAAGACTCTATTTTTGTTGACGGTGTCGCCTTCCAGAAAACTTTCTCATATGCTGGATTCGGACAGCAACCAAAATCTTTCAAGAACCCGAAGATTGCATGTCTTAATGTTGAACTCGAATTGAAGGCGGAGAAAGACAACGCTGAGGTCAGAGTCGAACAGGTGTCCGATTATGATGCTATAGTAGATGCCGAGTGGCAGATAATCATTGATAAACTCGATTTGCTGGCTAAAACGGGTGCGAAAATCATATTGTCGAAATTGCCGATAGGAGATCTTGCAACACAATACTTTGCCGATCGGGACATATTTTGCGCTGGTCGTGTCGCAGCTGATGATTTGAATAGGGTGACTCAAGCGACTGGTGCATCGGTCCAATCGACATGCTCAGACATCCGAGCCGAGCACCTTGGAGCGTGTGAGACGTTCGAAGAGCAACAAGTCGGTGGAGAGCGATACAATTTGTTCAAGGGTTGTGCATCTGCCAAGACATGTACATTGATTCTGCGGGGAGGTGCAGAACAATTCATTGCAGAGGTGGAAAGATCATTACATGACGCAATCATGATCGTCAAGCGTGCCATCAAGAACACAGAGGTTGTGGCTGGTGGTGGTGCTATTGAAATGGAATTGTCCAAGTACTTGCGAGAATACAGTCTCACACTTGCTGGAAAACAGCAATTGATCATCGGAGCCTTTGCGAAAGCCCTCGAAGTGATACCACGTCAATTATGCGACAACGCTGGATTCGATTCAACAGATATACTCAATAAATTGCGAATGCATCACGCAAAGGGAGATATCTGGATGGGAGTCGATATGGCTTCAGAGTCCGTTGCAAACAACTTTGATAAATTTGTTTGGGAGCCGACCAGTGTCAAGATCAATGCCATTTCCTCGGCAGCTGAAGCTGCCACAATCATCCTGAGTGTGGATGAGACCATCAAGAATCAGCAAAACGATGTTGCTTCAGGTGGACCTCAGCGAGGAATGCCTCCAGGAGCAGCACAGAGAGCATTGAGGGGGCGGGGACGTGGAAGATAGATTGTTATCATCCTGACTTATATATATAAATAAAAGTGAAACCCTAGATGATTTCCCGTCCATAAAAGCTGGTGTCGAGTCTTCTAATTGCAACGCGAGCTCGAGGACGGTCAGGACAATGTTTGGCTCCAGAAACTCTAGCTGTACGAGGATCCTGTCACGTCTGTGGACGCGCTGCTCGTTTCTTCATTCCATCGTCTGCAGAGACACGCTTGACTTTTCAAGCATTCGCCACGTCAGCGGCACTGAGCACTGATCGAGTGCATCCATGATACATGGATGTTGTCACGCTGTAGGTTCCATTTTTGGCGGGTCAGTCTGCAGGGTTGCAAGGCGACAGGAGCTCGCCAAGTGCTCCAAGGGTCTGTCGTGCTGCAATTTTTGTTTTTCCACTGAGGGAGCGGGATGAACCCTGTGAATCAGGAATTAATTTTGGGGGGAAATTGAATGGGCGATAGGTCTGGATGACCTACTGTCCTATGGGTGTTCGATGGAGAGAATGGTACGTCGGACGCCGGTATTGCTCTCAAAGACTTGACAATGTCTCAAGTTTTGCTCCTCGCATTGTCTTGTAAACTCGTCGACGCCTCCGCCGACACCAAAGTAGACGCATTTGGCGGCGACGAGAGCCGTGGCGGAGTCTGACAGGGTTCCCTGGAGCATCTGGACAAAGGTAGGAAGGTTATTGGAGGAGTAGATTGTCTCTGAGGCGATGATGAGGTCGGCTGGGCCAATCATGGCGACCATCTCGCGGGACCAGGATCCTGAGATGCCCTGGATCGAGATCCCTCTGCTCTCCAGGTCGAGGAGGAACGCTCGTCTGTCTTCCTCTGAGATGGAGATTTCTCCTTCTCGGTCCCACGACTGCTCTGCCGATCGATGTCGCGACCAGATCAGAAAGAGACTCGGGATGGTGGAGAGCTGCAGTACCGGTAGGTTGTAGTCCTGGATCACCATTCTCAGTCCCTTGCCAGACTCGAGAGCTCGAGTGAAGAGATGGAGGGTCGGGAGTGAAGTCCCACAGCCCAGTTCAAGGACGGTTTGCAGGTTCTCGAGGAGATGGTTGTCCTTTGCGAGATGATTTGCGAGATCAACGGAGCATTCCCAAGTCTTGAATCCGCCTTCGTAGACTCCACGGATGACGTCGTCACTTCCCATATACTGCATCACCTTGTCGTCGGAGTCTCCTTGATTGTCGTCTGAACCAGACATGATCTGATGTTTGATGTCCCATAGTTCTCGTCTCACCATGGTTTGCCCACCACTCAAGTCGATCGTTGAATAAGCCAGAGAGAGTGGCATTTGACTGGAGAGAGAAAGTCAGTCGATCGTCAGATTAAGAATGCAAGTATGAGGATTACCTGAGGAGATCAGATAGCGCATGCGACTTTGCTGGATCTGCAGGAATCTCGTCCTCCGTCTTGTTCCCGAGACTCAGATTTTGGGTAGAGCTCGAAAGTTCTTCTTCCTCCTCTTCTGCCTCTGAGTACTCATTGCCAGCAAAGCCGAAGGAGAAACTCATGGTGTCGGAAAAGTCTCAGGCTACCTGGTGGCTCGACATGACTTGAACAAGGCAGGAACTACTGGACCATACAGAGTTTGAGAAGTTTTGACCTCTTCGTCACATCTCGTTCAGGAATTGTTTCGCAGGGCTGCAAAAAATCCCATTCAGGCAAAGATTCGCGTCCACTGGCCATATCGCGGGGTATTCTCCGTTTCCTTCCTGCTCCAACTTGCGAAATCGCACGATGCTACAGAGTAGACCAACGTTGAGATGGACAGAGAGATGATCATCCCGCCCGATCATGGAGTCTAAGGACAATTTTGCGGAAGGCAGTCGGACGGAATCTCTCAATTCAATACAGCATGCTCTACCGTGACCTTGAGTTTTTCAGGATGAATGTATGAACACTTGCGAGCTGAGGATCGCGTGATGATGCATAGATTTTTTTTCATCAGTAGGGTCTGAAGATTCTTGAATGACAGATTCTATCGTCTGAACGATCCATCACAGCTCGACATGGCAATGAGATATTGGCTGACTTGAATCGTTAGGGGCACTCCTTCAAGCAGTGGTCATGATGGCATGTGGCCATCTCGTCTCAGCCCTGGGCCCATCGGTTCCGAGAATGACTGATTATTCAGTCTCGTACGAAATGTCTCGCGAAAGAGATGGTGCTTTGTGCATGGACTCGTCTCCAGTCGCTAGATCGACAGGCAGGGAGAGAGTGAATCGTGTAAATTCGATATTAGACACTGCTATTTCATGTGTCACTACGCCAGCTCTGATGCGAGTCAAGATCACGCATTGGTAGGCGAATTATACACAGATTAGCTTCCTTCTGTACGAATCTATATACTCGATACCTTAGCGTTAGTTGTGATGTAGAATCACGAAATAGGTCATCATGTTCTTCGACATGAGCGTGCCGTGTGTTTAGATTCTGCAAGAGACCGTAACTCATGACCAGCTACACTAGCTCAGATGACTTTTCATAGTTTCAGATACTTCTCCAAAAACTTTGTCTCTCCTTCCAGAGACTCTCGCTGTGCCTTAGCTCCTCTGAATCCATGTCCTTCTCCCTCGAAGACCAACAGTTCGACAATTCCACCATTGGCTTCGATCTCTCGTACCATCTCTCTGGCCTGGTTGATTGGCACGACACGATCATCCGTCCCCTGTTGAATCATGACTGGAGTCTTGATCTTCTTGGCATGGAAGAGTGGACTGCGGGCGTGATATGTGTCTGGTATCTCAGCCGGAGTCCCCCCAATGAGGTTGAACAAGTATTGACTTTCGAATTTATGGGTGTCATTGGCGAGTGCAGTCAGTTCAGAGATGCCATAGAGACTGATTCCAGCTGCAAAGACGTTCGAGTGGCACATGACATTCAAGACAGTGTAACCACCGGCGGAACCACCATCGATGGCAATTTTCGAAGCATCGCAGTAGCCATGCCTGGCCAACCAAGTCGCTGCTTCCTCGGCATCTTGGGATTCCAAAACGCCCCAGTGCGAGTTGAGCGAGTCCATGTATTTCTTACCGAATCCGGATGATCCACCATAATTCAGTGCAAAGAACGCATAGCCTCGAGAAGTCCAATATGAAATCTGAAGACTTGTGACTGGTTGTGCAGCCGATGTCGGACCACCGTGAATCCGCATGATGAGAGGAGGTGCACTCTTGGGACTGTCGGTTTCGTGAGTAGGCGAGGTAGGAGCATAGTAGAAACCAAAGGTCTTTCTCGGCTGAGGGAAGCTCGAATCGATCGGTATCTCGAATGGCTGAGCTTGACTGAGATAACTTGGGTCTATCTCTGTGGTCTTCAGGGATGATTTGAGTACTTTCAAGTCTCCATTCTTTGCATAGAATGAAAATAGTCCTGTCGTATCCTTTGTGGATCCCGTGATGTAGAGCAACTCTGGAAAGTCTGGATTGCCTTCAATTCCATCGATGGTGCAGAAGGGATGTTGGATGGGCTCCAAGATTCCAGTCTTCAGGCCGATTCGAGCAAGAAGTGGCATGCCCTTGGGACTTGTATATGTAGCTATGAGTTCGTCCTTGTCGGGAACAATGGTATAAGAAGAATTTCCGAACCGCCAATCGTTCCCTGCAAAATCACCCTGTAGAGCTTTCGTGATGAGTGAGGCACTTTGATAGGGCGGCAACGATTCGTAAATTTGCTGATAGCCAGTCTCGTCGGAACAAAAGATCAAGGCACCGTTAGGTAAGAAACTTGGCTGTGTGACTGCAACGCGATGAGTACCTGATCCGCCAGCGACTTTTCTGACGTTGGACAGTGAGTGCACGCCTTGTGAGGATGAGGCGAAATCTGCGGCAAAGAGCTCAGATGTGGTCCAGGGCATTTCAGGATGATTCCATTGTTTCCAGATCAGCGTCTTGCCGTCTGGCGAAAAGATTGGATTCGAGTAGAAATCGGCACCTTTGACCAACTTTGTCCACTGGGATTTTTTCCCAAACTCCATGAGAACTAAAAAGTTGCGTACTTCTGACGGGGTGTCATTGGTGTGGTCCTCACAGACGGCAACAAAGAGGTCCTCCTCCGGGTGAATGTTCATATTGGCATAGCGCAAATTCGAATTGTCCGGACCTACCGGCCTCGTTTTAAGGGGCCGAGAGATGTCGGAAGCATGATATAGACGGTTGTCTGCAAAATTGGAATAGAATAACCCGCGGTCTTTCTTTGGCGAGTCAATGGCAAACGCCCCTCCTCCATATTCATGAACTTTTGTGCGAACATTCACCTCAGGTCCGATGACGTCTGTTGTTTTGCCCTCTCCGTCCATCTTGACGAGCACAGAGCGGCCTTGCTCGAATGGCCGAGACTCTAGGAAGTATAAATCATTTTTGCCATGAGGTTTGAATTCGGAGATTGCTACTGCGGAGCCTGTGAGCAGATCGACCGATATTGGAGATTCCCATCGCCCGAAGGGAGCCTGAACTCTCTTGACTGTCATTGCTGCAGTGTTTGAGAGACTTCTTTTTGCGAGTACCTGGAATTGGAAGACACTCTGAAGGTGTCTCTTCATCTACAAGTCCTTGCGAGGTCGACTCGGAAACGGAGTAAAGAAGTTTGGAATTCTGTTGAACTCGGCCCGAGCAGATGGCTCACGTGAGTGCAGCGGAGCCGGTACGGGCGTGTTGTGTATGGCAATCTGATTGGTCGCCTTTCATGAGATCTACGCCCTGATTACCCCGTCATCCAGATACCATCTCGAGAATTGGCAAGCGACGCTCAGGAATTGCTTGCAAGGTGACGGATGCTATTGCGGATAGATGACAAAGTCATGTTGACTGGATGATGGCAATCTCCTCGCTGGTCATGCGCCGATTGTCCCTCTCGGGTATGGTTGCGAGCATCTTCCCGACGACAACATTACTGGTGACAGACTCTGATGCAGAGATCGATGCAGAATTGCCACTGGCATGTCAAGACGCCGTGTTCAATTATCAATTGAAACATGCGGAGCATTTCGAGCATTTGGAAGTAGCAGTCTATATTCTGGCAGGCATCATCCGTGGAGATCGCGACAACATGCGATTCGCCAAGATGATCCACTCACAGCTGGCCAAGGCTGGCATCCTAACTGAAGATGGCAGCCTGAATACACTCGGTATTGACGCAACTTTCAATCGACAGATGATCCTTCTATCAGTATTAGCACAGCGCCGCTTGATTGGGCTGTTGTTCTTTTGGGAAGAAGAGATTCAGCGACGCCGGACGCTGCTCGATCGCATGCATCAATTCGGCCCAGATGACCGCAGGACGATTCAGAGCGAAGTACAGAAAGAGCCTTCGAAGAGATTGAGTGGCTCGAGCAAAGCGGCACAGGAACCTGTGCCTGTCTATGAAGCACCACCTGCATATTGAATCAGAAGTCAAGTTGTATGAAAACACAGAAATTCATGATTTCATGAAAATCCGAGTGGAAACCAACACTCGAATCTGAATAGAGCTGAGAAACATTGTTGGTCAGGAGCATGTTGCTTGTATTTCAAGTAGAAGCAATTCTGTTCAGTATTTGATTGTTGAAACAAGAATAGCTGCAAAATTCCAAATTCAGACATTTTCTCAGCAAAAGTGAATACGACACATACGATATAGTCCCACACAATTGCACAATACGGAATACTTGATGAAGCCGGTCTCTCTTCAAACATGGTTGAACGTAGACTATAGCGAATTTGTAATTGCAATTCTATCTCATAGAGACACTTTCGTCTTGGTCAAAGACAATCACGATGACGACGATCCAGCAGCAGATTTCTGCCCTGTCGACGCAATTTCAACAGATTCAGCAATCACTACAAGCAACGGTCGAGTCGCGGCAGAAATTAGAGTCTCAGTCTCAGGAGAATGAGTCCGTCAAACAGGTACTTTTATTCATAAACGACTTGTGCTTCCTGAGAAACTGACACGGCATCAGGAGTTTGAGCTATTGGAGGATGATGCCGCGATATATAAATTGATAGGGCCAGTTTTGGTGAAACAGGATCCACTGGAAGCCAAGCAGAACGTCTCTCGTCGTATCGATCTCTTGAGCGAGGAGACGGTGAGGGTCGAAGACGAAATCAAGAAGATTCAGGCAGAGGCGGAAAAAGTCAAGATGGAAATCATCCGTATCCAGCAGGAGAATCAATCTCAGGAAACACCTGCCACATGATAAGCAGCTCTCAGTGAGTACTTGCTAAATGTCGGTGTGCGTGCACACTCTTGGTCAAACGTCGAAGCATGACTCAAGGACGGTCTTAATGAAGTGCGCAAGAGTGGCTCGCTATCGACTACAATCCGAGCTAATGGGGGACATTTGATTCATGGTCGAAGGATTGCCTGCACATTTCCCGATTGTTGACCTGAATCAACTCGCCTGACTCGTTCCAAAACACTCAAAAACAGCGGGTCATGATGTGTGGAGTTACACTATGAAGAATGCAGTAAATTTATACATTATGGAAATTGCCATCTTCGCGTTTGTCCATCATCCTTTTTCGCCTGTCTGAAGTGGAAGAAGATGACGAGCGAGAGGCTATAAAGTGTGTCAAGCTGACTCTGTATTGATAACAGAGACACATGATTGAGACGGGAATCAGGAGCCAGCTCAGTCTGAGGAGAAGGATGATGGATCGGGCATCGTCACCGTGCCAAGACGACCCGGGAAAATGCATAAAGTAGGCGGTGAACGACTCACTGTAGAAGTTTGGGGGCAAGATCATGACCTTGTCAATGTCCCTAGCACTTTCGTTTGCCTGCATAGCGAGCCAGTAGGAAGCCAAGACTCGGTTGACAAACATTGGGCCCGTGGTGAAGAAGACGGTGATGTACTTTGTAAAGAGCTTTCGACGACCACCCTGCGCCTGAAGATCGCGGATGAGTTGCATGAAGAAGGGATGTTGCTTGCAGCTTCCAATGAGATCATTACTGACGCCCGTCGGAGTCGTCCTTGGGAAGAATGCGGGCAGATGAAGCAGTGACTCGAGTGATCTTGCACAGCCGATATCCAAATCGATGTAGATGCCACCGTAAACATAGAGAATCATGTATCTCATAGCATCGACACGTTGTATGGGGTAGAGGTAGGAATCATATGTGGCCAAGAGATCGGGAAATGAATGGGCCACAAAGTCTCTCGCGGAATCATCTGTCCAAAACATATGCGTCCATCCAGCTGATTTTTGATGCAGGTTCAGGCAAAGTTGATGGGCATCCGACCAATCGCCCTTGGGCACTTCCTCAATCACATAGGTCTGGTGGATGATCCTCGGGATCTGTTCCTGCTGTCTCTCGAGTGCCGTAGGAGTCCACTCTGCTGCTTTACAACATGGCACCGTCTTCAGACTGACGTTGAGTGCTATCTGATATCCAAGCGACAGATCTCGTTCGTGCACAGTGTGCTCCTCCACTATGTTTGCAAACGTCCAAGTGTGCAACAGAAGCTTCACGAGCAAAAAGAGACATGGACACAGAATCAAGAACACGAGAAAGGCAACCTTCCTGGCCAGCCCAGACCGCCAGAACGGTCGAGGCATTCAGACCCAGAAGGACTGCCGGATCCTGCCTCACAGTGTCTGTCTCCTTGTGCTCTGTAGACAGACTCTTGCTCTTCACATAGAGGAGCACACAAGGTCTGTGCACATGACAACAGAATGCAAGACGAGGACGATGGCATGGGAGACAGAGCTATAGCACGCTGGAGCATCCCTGATTCAGGGACAAAAGGAGAACAGCCGGGCGCTACTTTCTCAGTGGCATTGTGAGGTTGCCAAACAGAAGAAGACCTTCTCTTGGCAGACAAGAATCAGGCCTAGAATTGGAGTTCCTCCCCTGCCTTCACTCCCCCTCCACGTTTGGGCGTCGAATCGAAGGGGGCGAGTCTCATTTCGACCCGCCGATTGGTCAAAGACCGCGTGCAGCTCATCTGATCGTCCTTCTTGAGGCAAACTCATCCTCCAGGCCCCATTCTCAAGCAAGCCGAACAGAGACTCTCGCTCTTGCTTCGAGTGCGCACAGGTGTCTTGTTTCCTGCCCCCAGGTGCCGTGTTGCATGCCAGCAAAGAGGCGGAAGCTGTCGCATGTCGGTGCTGGGGACGAGGAAGGCGCGAGACCAGATCTGAGCCATGGTCAGCCTGAGGTGGTCGATCATGCCGGGAAGACCAAGGATGCGACTGAGTCTTCACGGGCACAGGTGACTCTGGACGCATCGGTCGAAACATCCTTGTGCGATGTCTGTCCCATATGTCTGCAGGAGATTTCCGATCTGGCACTCACCTATCCCTGCAATCATACATATGACTATGTCTGTCTTCTGCGCTGGGTAGATATCTCACCAACCTGCCCTCTCTGTAAGACACAGCTGGAATGTATCATATACTCGATCGATGGTCAGAGACACAAGAAGCATCATCTCAATCCAGGCGCAAAATCAATGGCAGGTCTGCGTAGCGTTGGCGAAATGAGGCGACAAAGACGACAACTCGAGCAAGAGCGCCGGTTCCAGCGACGTTCGACCAGCCGCACAGCGTTTAGCGAGCAGAGCCTCGAGGAACAAGAAAATCAAGTAGCCCTGCAGCGAAGACGCTTTGTGTACTCTGAGCACCTCATGGCTTCACACGTAGGCACAAACAGGCACTCGAATTTTGCTGCCTTCAGTCTCCACGACCTGCGAGAGAACCGGCGGAATCTGAAGAGCAAGATGACAATGTTTCTCAGACGCGAGCTGCAGGTGTTTGACTTCCTCACAGACAACAGAGAATTCACCTTGCACTATCTCGTGGATGGCGTTCTGAGTCAGTTGGAAATGCAATCTGCAGGTGCTGCAAGACTGGTCGGGGATCTCCTGGGGGAGGAAAATGCAAAGGTGTTGCTACATGAACTTCGAACCTTCCTGAGGTCCCCTTTCGAGGGATTGCGAGCTTTCGATCACAGCACACTTGTCCAGTACGCAAGGGATCTTCAGCCTCCCTGGCCTTTGGGCGATTCTTGCTGTTGAGCAATAATTAATCGTACATATGAGAGCTCAGACGAAAAATTGTGATAAGGGTTGCCTTGTGTGTCTTGACATAATCCTTTCTATCTTCACCCGGGTTTGTGTTTGCTTTGTTGAAACGGTGAAAAAGAGTGCCGGGAAATGAGCATCCCAGACTGTGGGGCTTGTGGCCACTTCATTCTGACACAAAATGCTCGACGTCGATCCCAAGGTTCGCACATCCGTCTTTGGAAGGATCTGGACGTGACAAGCTCTGTTCAATCTGTCCTCACTCGATTTCCGAGAAGGTTGGTATCGTGTCAAAGGCTGCCATCAGTTTCCGTCCTGCATCACTCTCCCATCACTACACATCGAAATTCTTACGGCATCACTCCCCTCGTCGCAAAAGATATCACGTCAAGTCATACACGATACAATGGAGCAAGACAGATCTGTCCCACGAAAACCGGTCTTACCGCATAGTCGGTCGATCAGCCTGCAGATGCTGACGCACACTCCAGCCAGCGCGCCTTTACGACAGGAAATGTACACGGAACGTCTGCAGCCCATCCGTCCTCCACCGGGATATCATACAGACAGCACCATGAGTGTGGCCCTAGCTCCGCCCCTGGCTCCCTTTGTGTCCACATCGTCCGAGGGAGACAGCTTCATGTCAACTTCAAAATCACCAGCTTATACGTCTCCAATTTCGGCATCTGGGCCGTTCGCAAACCGGAACGACAGAGCTCTTCGAGCAGTGTCATTGCCGGCTCCGGCACCGTCACCTTATGACTCCATGTTTTCATTCTCGACAGAATTGCCGGAAGATTTCGCAAACACCTTAAATCTGCCGACAACAGTACAGTACAATCAAGGCCGAACACCACCGTTCACGCACAATCCGAATAGTGTTCAGAGTGGCTCGTATAGCACAGAGACGACTCGTGAGAACTATATACAAAATGGACGATCTACTTCAGCTCAGTATGCGACTCAGGGCGGCATCAATCGAGTTCCAGCTGGCGAGCCTTCCTACAGCAGGCCTCAAAGTAGCCTCTCGGGCGTCTTTCGTGGATCGCCTACCAATAGTAGCAATCAAAACGGCAGTAGGCCACCGAGTGGTCTGAGACGTCCGTCCATGTTGAACGCTTTGGGGAACTGGTTGGACAAGAACAAGGACGGCAACAATCGAGGTGACTGAAGGCGTAGTGAGCATACCTACCACGAATCTGGTGTCTAACTGCCGAAGAGTTTGCCAGAGACATTACACTGGGTGCATCGCCACAGTCCACTGCATCACAGAGACACACTCTGCGGTTCAGAAAACAACAGCGTCATCGTCCTGAAGCGTGAGCTGTAGTGATCTCCAGGTTGCGTGAAGTTTCTCCACTCATACTCGGCCTCCATGTTCCAAGTCCAGTATGACGCTATACCTACTGAGCAGAACTTGATACACACTTATCGTGGCGCGCCTACTGGATCAAAGATATGGTGTCCACTTTCTGCGTCAGACCACACATTGAGGTAATATAAGAGAAAGAGGAGTAGAAAATAGGTTGGTGGAGGCACAGCTCAATATCGTTATGCTAATGTACGCAGTGTAACAACAATCTATTGGAGCATCTAAGCTCGAGTGACTCTGTCCTCTGTCTTGCTCGCTGCTCATGCTCTTCAGAAGTACTATCATACATTACATGCAATCGGAGGCCTTGTGACGCTGACTGGTCGAGGGCAATGAACCTGCAAGAGATTTCAAGTTTGGTGACGAAGAAATGAGGTTGGTATCTCATCAGTGCTTTCCTCCAGCACAGTTCATTGGAGTGACCCGAGTGATGCATTACTGAGGAATGAGCAAATCGGTCATCTTCTTGGTTCCTCCACGTTGCACAGTCTTGTTAGTAGACTCCTAGCTCTGTGTGAATTCATCAAGCGTTCACTCATCGCAAGGTGATGTGATTTGATATTCGTCCCACAGTAAATTGAATATATTTAAATGAGCCTCATTTCGCCTAATCCACAAACGGCAATGTTTGGTGTGCGCGCGCGCTTCGTTACCAAGATGACAAGCAATTTATTGTCCAACATTTTTCGGCGCTATCGCACCTGAAGGTCATCTTGTATCTGCTATTGTGTCCATCGCCTATGCTGGTTCCATGAGGTAGTCACAGTCACAGGATCTTTCAAAATCCATCATAACCAGACACTCTGAAAGTTTGCTTGCAAGCAATGTCCACGGAGATGTCTTACCCACCTCCCTATCCATGGCTCACGCACACGAATATGACACTTGAGGAAATGCAAACGATAGGAGTAGATGGTATTGTTAGGATCATGAATGACAATGTCCGACAAACACTTCAAAAGGGTAAAGACATTATGAATGATGCAAAACAACAGCTTGAAGCACTACTCAGTTCGAGACCAGAACTCGGTCAGACACCCGAAGTGAAGTCGTTACAGGCTGTCATTGACAAAAGTGCCAAGGAAACCGAGACGTTTCACTCTCGAATCGTACACATGTCAAAAGCTGCCGAACTGGACCTCAGGAGTGCTATGGAGCAGGACATGACTCATTCGGGAATGCTCAACAAGATACCAGTGCAGAACCGAAAAGGATCTGGCACAGCCTCAGTAGGGGAAGCAGGCGCCAGTAGCACCAAGACGAAACGCAAACGAAGGACGAAGAAAGAAATGCAGCTTGCACGGGAATCTGGTTCTGAACCGCCGATTCGTGTGCGTTTGACGTCTCAAGGCAAATCACAGGAACGAGACGACTTGGACATGGAAGACCCTAATCAGTCGGTGGAAAGAGTAGATCAGATCAATGTTCCGAGCACTGAACAGATGGATCATGACTTCCACCTTGAAAAGTCCACATTGCCATCCAGGCTTGCTACGGAAGATCCAGCCAGATCCGGCCCGACAACTATAGATGATCCTACGACTGAAGCCATACAGCCCACTAGCTCACCTGCACGCAGTTCACCATCAGAAACGGATGATCGTGCTCCTACTAGTGACCCAAACGTCGACACTACTCAAGCCAACGGATTAGCGTCAGGCGCTAATAATGTGGATGGGATAGATAGTATCATGGACAACGAATCTGATTCATCATCCGATACTGTATCAAAAGCAGTCACGCCAAAATCTCAAGGACTCAGAGCTGAGCTTGACAGCAATACAGTTGATGGCGATTCTGACTCCACAACGGACAGTCCCCCGAGCTTTGCTCGTATCAATGCTACTTCTCCCATCGAGCTTGCTTTTCCGTCTCAGCCAGACTACTCTGCTGCTCGCGAATCGCAGAACGCAAATGGGCATGATCACGTTGCTGTGTCAAAAAGGAGTGCTAGCGATGAGCCTGACAATTCCTCAGCGCGAGATCGTGTGTTGATTGATGTAAGCCAAGAGATGTCACCAGAATCATGTGAAAATAACAAGTTGGACGACGTTTCAGAGAGACCTGGTGTCCCCATGACGCAATCGACAGCACCATTAGGATCGCCTGCTGCTGAAACTGTTGGAAACTCGCAAACAGATGCCACAAACGCAGCGAAATCGGCAGGAAACATCGGCACAGATGCCAATCGAAGAGTCTTGTCCTCAAAGTCGGCATCTGTCGAGCCTCAGACTAAGGAAGCATCCGGAAGTATACGACAAGGTCCCGAACATGACGCTATACAACAGAATCTCGAGCATGATACAGAGCTGTTCAAACGACGTCTACAGAGTCCGGAACAGACATTTGCCCTGACTCAGGATGCTGCCGCGACCCATCAGGATCAGGAGCAATTCGAACAAATTCAGCAGAAACGCAGGCGGAAATTGGAGGCCAAGAACAGAATGCTGGATTCTCCCAAGCCTGCCAGCGTCAGACAGAACCTTCTAAACAGTGCTTCTGCAGACAAGATTGCCAGAGCAAAGTTGCGCAGATCAGAAGCACAGCTGCATGCTGAACGTATGAGTATGGAAGTGACCTCGCCATTACCTGGTGAGACCTCGGCTCCTTTGGTCGCCAGGCCGTCTCCGAACGGACCGGCTTTCACTCAGCCGAGTCCCACGCCTGCGGTCCGGCAGGCCAAGATCGGATCGCCAAAGAAAAGAAGGAAGGCAGTTGTCGAGGACAGTCAGAACGATGTACCTGAAATGACTCCAATCCTAACACAAGCTCTTAGAAGTAGTCCGCGAAAGGTTAGGAGGTGAGGCGATACTTTTGTAAGGTAGAAACATTATACAACACAATTTCAAGACGCTCATTGCTCCCCAAACACAAACAAAGAGACGTTGGATTTCCTCCCTGAGAGAACGAGGGAGTGACGGGACAGCCGTCTGGTGGATACCGGCTCCACATGATACCCCGCATAATGTTTCATTCTTGGCAATTGCCCATGTATAAATTGCTCAAGGAGGATGTCATTGACTCCTACTGTTTCACTACAGGCACCTGCGGTAACTAGCAGCATGTCGGACTCGGAGGCAATCAAGCAATTGGAAGCAGCGTTGTCGTTGCAAAAAAAGGCATTCTTGCGAAACCAATGTCCCTCGCTAGAGGAACGCAAGGCCAACATTGGCAAGATTCCAGGCATGCTCTTAAGCAACAGGGATGCCATTCGGGAGGCATTCAATAAGGATTTCGGGGTCCATCCTACGGCAGCGACGGATATCGTCGAGATTCTCGGGGTCGCTGGAAGGGCAGCTTATGTCTTGTCACAATTGGAAAAGTGGACGGCGTACGACAACAGGGATGTGGATGCTCAGATGTATGGTGCTGCGACTGCCGAAGTCCGATATCAGCCAAAGGGCGTGGTTGGGAATATCGTCCGTGAGTTTTAGGTCTCCCACCTTTGACATTGGCATCTGCTGAACGTCTGTCTCTAGCATGGAATTTCCCAATCGATCTGTCGGTCGGACCGTTGTGCGAGATGCTGGCGGCTGGAAACAGAGTCATCATCAAACCATCAGAGTTCACTCCTGCCGTCGGTGCGTTGTTGGCAAAGATGATCAAGGACAATTTTCCGGAGGACTTGGTCACTGTGGTGAATGGTGGGCTGGATCTCTCGAAGCGCTTCACACAGCTCAAGTTTAACCACATTCTCTATACCGGCAATCCTGAAGTGGGAAAACTCGTCATGGGTGAAGCAGCAAAGAACCTGGTTCCGGTGACCTTGGAGCTGGGTGGGAAATGCCCTGCAGTGATGACCAAAGGATCCGTCAATACGGACAATATCGAGAACATCCTGAGTACCAAGATGTTGAAGAATGGTCAGATGTGTATCAGTATCGACTACGTCCTCTGTCCAAGAGAAGACGTTCAGACCTTCACCAAGACGGCCATCAAGATGTTTGAAGAGAAATTGGCAGACTATGCGGCTTCAACGGACAACTGTGGAATCATCTCTGAGCGACACCTGAACCGTATCAACAAGATGCTCGAGGATGCAAAGAAAGCGGGGACCGAATCAATCACTCTGGGTGGTGACGCCGTGACAGATTTGCAGCGAAGGCAATTGCCCTTGACACTTCTGGTCGATCCTGCAAAAGAATTGGCAGTCATGAATGAGGAAATCTTTGGACCAATCCTACCCATCGTGCCGTACGATGACCTCGACCAGGCGATCGAAGAGATTAACAACGGAGAGCGGCCACTGGGTCTGTACGTCTTCTCGGACGATGAACAGGTTGCCAACAAGATCATCGACAACACCAATTCTGGCGGTGCTGCCATCAATAGTTGCGCCATGCAAGGAGCATTACCTTCTCTCGGATTCGGTGGCTCTGGCAACAGTGGCATGGGAAGACATCACGGTATCGAGGGATTCAGGGAGTTTAGCAATCCTCGAGGAGTCTTTACGCGTGCCAAGGATATGAAGGACATGATTGCGGCATTTGCTCCACCATATGCAGCTCTAGGTGAGCCACTAGCTGAAGCTGCATACAAGCAAGCTATGAACGCAGCTCAATAGCGAGAGTCTGAATATAAGATCTTCTTTACTCACAATCCAACTCTTTTGAAATCGACCTTGAGATTCTAATCCTCTACACGTGCTAGTGAGTTAAACCCCCACATTTGGCCCATATCCTTGATGCTGTGCTACTTACTGGAGATGCAGCTTCGACCCATGATGGTTCTATGAGGACAACTCGACGAGGGAGTGATTACCTTTGAGGAAGGAGAAGTACGTTTGGGAGATATACAGGTCTTCGTCTTGGCATAAGGATGTCATGGCATACTGTAGTCATTGGTGTCACGACGACGTTGTTACTCGCCTATCTTGTGTTTCTAAACACCCTCTCGAATGCTGATAGTTCTTTCTATCTGCTTCACACAGCATCAAGAACGCCACAAGCCAACATAGATAAGGATGACTTTCCAACAAATATAGGGTTCCTAGGCCCGACAAAGACAGGTACACCGACTAGCTTGCGAAACAACAATCCAAAGTCAGGACCAAACAATCCCTTTGTCATCAATTACAAGGTCGAAGGACAATCAAAGCATGAGACGATTCAGCAGTACTGGGGATCCCTGAGTCCCTACTTCATCTCTGATGGGTTTGGAGTCGCAGATCAGCCACTACCAAAGCAATGCAAGGTGAAACAAGCACACATCTTGTCGAGGCATGGAGCAAGATACCCTACCGCATTCTCATCTCTCCTTCGATTCGCCGACAAACTCAAAAAGTCCAATTTCAAGGCCAAAGGAGCATTGCAGATGCTCAATGATTGGAGCTATGGTCTCGGTGAGGCCATTCTGGTGCCGATAGGCAAACAACAACTATATGATTCCGGCGTGCTTGCATCGATGTTGTATGGTGGTTTGTACAATCACACCCAGGTCGACAAGAAACTGGTCTTTCGTACCACTACACAGAAGAGGATGACTGAAAGTGGCCTTGCATTTCTCGAGGGCTTCTTCGGTGGACAGGACTGGCGTGACCATGCAAATCTAGAGTTGATCATCGAGGCTAGTAGCTATAACAATACACTCTCGCCATATCAGACTTGTACAAACAGTAACAAGCAAATGTTTGGAAGTCAGAACCGCAGACACTGGGAGAACATCTATCTAGCAAACAAGACTGAGCAATTTGCGGATCTCATCTCAGGATTGGACTGGACTGTTGAGGATTCTGCTGCACTGCAGTTACTTTGTCCTTATGAGACTGTTGCGAATGGCTACTCGGCATTCTGCGAGCTCTTCGACTTTGAAGAGTGGAAAGGATTTGATTATGCTGAAAGCTTGTGGTTTGAGCAGAATTGTGCGTTTGGAGCCCCTACCGGTCGAGCTCAGGGTATCGGTTGGACCAATGAGCTGATTCGCCGCATTGAAGGAAAAGCCTTTGACTACAGTGTCATCAGCTCTGAGAACTCAACCTTGGACGCCGATGAAAAGTTCTTCCCACTCGATCAAAATATCTATGTCGATTTCACGCATGACAGTGTGATCAGTAGTGTCGTGGCAGCGCTCGACTTTAAACAATTCTCCAAGAGTATGCCAAAAGATGGCCCAGTCGAGGGCGAATCTTACTACTCGACAAGCAAAATCACACCTTTTGCTGCTCGCCTGTATGTCGAAATCATTGATTGCGAAGGGGAAGATTACATCCACTTCCTCCTCAATCAACAGACAGTTCCCGTAGGTGAAAAATATGGGAAAGGATACAGAGCTGGAGATGGCTGGGCGAGACTAGACTCTTGGCTCGCCGGGATGGAAAACCGGAATGCACTTGCTGACTGGAACTTTGCATGTTATGGTGACTACCCGACTGATGGAATCGACTTTACAGATGGATCTCCCCATCATAGATGATTCCATGACATCTTTTGCGCACAATATAATTATACATAGAGCTTTAGACTATCTCAACTATCGATGCTAGAAATCTGGACTTTTTCTTTGGGGCATGACACATGAGACATGATTGTGACGGAGAAGGACACTGAGATGTGCAAGACCGGAAAGGTACGGCCATATCAAATATGGACCGGTCGCCTGATTCTCCAATGTTCTAGATCAGGCAAATTCTCCAAGTAACGGCGTGCTCTCGTGTTCTTGTAGAGAGATGCCGAGATCGTGAAAGATCAATTTGAGTGATTCTCTCGATTTGTCCTCCTCCTCGAGTTTCTCCAGTTCTTGATCCGCCGACTTGTCGCCGACCACTGCTTGTTTCTTCCCGATGAGTAGCAATCCTGTATTGTCGTATTCGAGATGCTCTGCAGTGGTCGGGAGCCAGCTTCGACTGCCGAATGCCTTTTGCAGGGACTCTGGGAAATTGGCGTTGCCCGGCAATTGGTTGCCGGAACTCTTGCTCTCGGGATTCTTTGTCGAGAGGACGAATGACCCTTCGTCGAGGATTCCGAAGGCCTCCTGTACTTCTCCCAATTGATTGGGTGTCGTTAGCTTGTAGGCGAGATGGGTGGCGTTCTCAATCTCTGCTAGGTTGTAGACTCCTTGACCACTGGGGCGGGCTGCAGGGGTCGTTCGCTCGCCTCGCGTCTTGGTCGAATAGGTGTTTGATGACAGATAGTCTCTGACGTCCTGTGTCGTCGCTCGACCCTTGGCGACGAATGCCATGAATTGATCTCCTTGTTCAGGCACTGGACTTTGTCAGCTGCATGTCCGGCAATGCCCATATGGGGTCTTCCTACAAATTTTCTTTGGAAGTTCTAGGATATGAAGTTTCAGATCGTCGACTTTAGTCTTCTCTTCGAGTACCGCACCTTCCGGTAGAGGTCTAAGAATGATATAGGATCTCTGAGCGTCCACTGCTTGATCAATCTTTTCATGGTCAACCTTGGGCCTGAAGAAGAAATAGATTAGTCCTTTCTGGGAAGGGGGGCCTTTCTTTTCTTCCGCCTTTCGTTCATCATCGATCTCTACGGAATCCTGAACAGTATCTGGTTCCTCTTCCGCCTTTACCTCTTCCGGAATGGCAGTGTCTGTTCGAATCTTCTTCGAGTCGGGTACTTCAATGTTACTCTCGTCAAGTGTCGATTGACGCTTCTTTGTCTCTTTGAAGCCATTGTCGTCTTGCGTCATGATACTCAAACTTGCTAAAGAATACGATTTTGAGTGTCACAGCATTGCAGATTGTCTACTCAAATCCGTCATGACGCAAATCGTCCTCGGCAAAGTGGGGTAGACAAATGCCGGGCACGTGTAGATATGTCAAGTATGGGCATAGTGTCAGCAAAGAGCCAATTTACGAGACAGTGCTCTGTGTTCTGACGACAGGATGAGGTCAAGCGACGGAAACATGAGCCTAGGATGGATCCAGCTTTGTTGTCCCCTTGTCCCTTCCTTGACTGGAGACATCTTTTCCGCAAAGAAGCTTGTTTTCCCCACTGGAATCACCGGATGATGGGCAACGGAAGTGGGGGGCTCTCTTAAGGTTTCGGCGCAGCAGTCAGTCAGCTGCGCTTCTTGTCACACTAAACCTTTTTCAACTTCTTATTGAACACAGAAATTGGTCGCGACTATAGAGGGTCATAATCCAGGACGCAGTACACGAATTCGACAATCCGACTCGACTCGATTGAAGGCGGTATTACCACCGCAAACGTGGGGCTTTTCTATAGTTGAGAGTAACGTTACCTTGTCGCATAGTGGTGTATGGTATCCTTCAAGGAGACATGTCGCTGCCGTCACGAGGTGCTACCCTGCCATCCGATCGTGCATTCAGATCGAGTCCAGAACAAACAATCGTCCTCTCAGATTCATTACCTTCGGTTGCGCTCCGAAGCTTCTCCTATAGACGACTACGGTTACGGCGAATCGCGCACATTCAATCATGGCAATTTGTACTTGCTCTGGCTCTCTTACTCACCGTGATTGGGACTGGAGTCATGTTGAATAGACCTGGCGGCGTCGGCCTCTACGGGTTTCATGAGCGACAGATGAACACAACTTTGGATGCGCCATTCATGCAGGGTTGTGGTGATCCCATTGCGGAGGCTGCAGCTCATTCAAGGGAGAACGCGGCTTTTGTCATACTCGCACGAAATTCAGAAGTTGAGATGGTATTGCACTCAATCTCGTCTCTAGAATTACATTTTAATCAGTGGTTTGAATATCCCTATGTCTTTCTCAACGACGAGCCTTTCACAGATGTGTCCAAGGAGAAGATACGCCAAGGAACAAGCGCCAAAATCACCTTTGGTCAAGTCAACTCCAGTATGTGGGGTTTCCCATCTTGGGCAGACCAGGAACTCTACACAAAAGCTATCGCCCAGCAGGGCGAGCGTGGGATCCAGTACGGAGGACTTGAGAGTTATCATCACATGTGTCGTTTCTTTTCTGGCTTCTTCTTCAATCACCCTCTCACCAAAGACCTGGAATTCTACTGGCGTGTGGAACCTGAGGTGACCTTCTTCTGCGATTTGACCTATGATCCATTTCGATTGATGAAAGAACGAGGCAAAGTTTATGGTTTTGTCATTGCCATCAAAGAGCGACTGAACACGGTTCCAAACTTGTTTCGATATGTATTGGAATGGAAGAGAGAGCATAGAATACGAGACACGAGTCTCTGGTCTTTTGTGCTGAGAGATAAATCATCCAGACTTTGGCAGATTCTGAGCAAGTATTTCTCAAGCACAGGACGAAGCGAATCGTTCGGCGGCATCAAAGACGATGCTTACAATCTGTGTCATTTCTGGTCCAATTTCGAGATTGCCAGAGTGGATTTCTTCCAAAGCGATCTGTACTCGTCCTTTTTCAGGGATTTGGACAAGACTGGAGGTTTCTGGCTCGAGCGGTGGGGCGATGCTCCCATTCACTCACTGGCGGCAGCAATGCTGTTGGAGGCGGACCAGGTACACTATTTCAGGGACATTGGATATCAGCACACGAGCATCATGCATTGTCCAGCAAATGCCCCGAATCAATCGAGCCGACCACCAATGCGAAGCCAGCTTTATCCGTCATTGCCCGAGATGTGGGATCAGCCGAAAGAAGGAGGCTCGGGATGCCGTTGTACATGTCCTCAGAAATTGGAGGAGGTCGAATGGAAGGAAGGCACATGTATGAATGAATGGGTGGAAGTCATGGGAGGATGGCTAGATGACTGGACTGATGGATTGTTACTGGCCGCTAGTGGTTTGTCAGTCGATCGCTAGGTACTTTGTGTAAGAAACAGACCGATCGCTGCACCGATCAGGCTCGCTCTATTAATCAGGATCGCTGCGCCGATCAGATTTGCTGCACCAATCTTGGTATTTTACACTTGGTTGGAGTTGGAGCTGCAGTATATCAAACTGTTTGCAAGGCGAGAGTGACGAATGAGTGCTGTGTAAGGCATCAAGTAAAGGTACGGATTGTAGTCGAAAGACTTGATTACCCTGAAGCTATGACTAGCTTAGACTTTGATTCAATAGATAATCTTGCCTGAAGGGCAGAACCATCTCGATTTATGGTGGATTGATTGTGCTGAGTGTGAAAAAGTGTGGGCGAGCCCGATTGGCGGGTTCATTACAGAATGCTTGCCTAAAGTGGGGAATGTCTTGGCACCGGATTGGCGCATTCCAAGGTGCCAGATAAGACTCTCAGCTGCGAGCTCTTGTAACACATCGTCGCTTTCTGTCATTCGAATATTTCCTCTCCTTGGCCTTGCTCTTGCGCTTCTCTTGGCTGCCTGACACTACAAGCAAAACTATGCACACTGCGCCGTCGTCTCTGCGCGATGGCCACTTTCGATCTGCCTCAAGAGATGAAAGAATTATTTGAAAGAATGACTGAGTCTCTAAAGGACTTACAAGCTCGAGACCAGAGAAGCAAAGTCCATCGCAGGAGTCGAAAAAGCCGGTGAAACATTCGCCAGAGTGATCAGGCAACAGGAAGCACAAATACTAACCCTCGAGAAAGCTTAGGGGCGGCGAAATTCGAAAATCTGATGCAACAAGACTCTCCAGAACTACCATTGCCTGAGTAATTTAGAGGACACCGAAGCAAGCTAAGCTTTTTCTTGTTCCAACTCGAAGTGTACTTTGCACACTACGAGGATTATTCCGTTGAGGACGCAAGAAGAGTTCGCTACGCAGCTATGCTTCTTCGGGATACCGCTCTCAACTGGTTCGCATCATATGGCCCTACTGATATCAAGCCTAAACCGCGCATCTATGAAGACTGGAGCTTCTTTGTCGAGAAGATCAAGGCTGCATTTGGTGGCTATGATACCGATGCCTCTGCAACAACTCAACTCGCCGACCTGCGTCAGACCGGATCGATCGTGTCTTACCTCTCGAAATTCTACTGGCTTGCATCCCATCTGTCACTTTGCGACTATACACTTCAGATCTGCTTCTACCGAGGACTGAAGCCTTCAGTCTAAGATGCACTCAGTCGCGGCAAACGTTGGACCTCGTTTAATGACCTGGTCGGGAAGGTCCTGTCTCTTTCGAACTCAGCGAGGCCAAAGCAGAAACACTTCGAGTACAGCACCGTGACATAGCAGTCCGCTGCATGTGACAAGCGATAGTTCTGGGTTTAGTGACCCGCAAGACTCACTAGCCCAAGCAAGACAATACTAGGACGATCGTATCACTGCGTGCTTTGTCTAGAAACAGCACAGAATGATCAAAGGCCAAGGTCAAAATTTGCTTCAGTTTTCATAATTAGGTCTACTAGTGTACTTCGGAATCAGGAAAAGGGCTGTCGTTCTTCTTACAGTCGTTCGCCATCGAGTCCTAGAGTACCCAAGCGTCCTTTACGAATCCATACAAGTGGGAAAAGCCTAACCAATTTTCATACAGGCTCTGAATGGCAGTCAATAGAGGAGACAGATCCGTGTACAAGCCAGATCACAGGTTTGATCACCGGTCAGATCCATCGTAAGTGGCGAAGCCTGAGACTTGTTAGTCAAGGTGACATGTCATGATAAACTAGAAGCTTACACTCTGGTTCTTTCTATCTGAGATCGGCCAATAGAAGCTCACACCAAGTCGAAAGAGCCACACCGTCAAAACACTATGCACTGCGAGCCACCAGTCCAGATACATAGTATACTTGCAAATCATAGTGCCATAGCCTCCACAGGCCAGCTCTGACTTCGATGAATAAATGATCAATCAATCATGGCTGCAAGCTCCCTCTTGATTGATGCGATCTTTCCTCCAATGTCCGAGCGTATTTTGTCGAGTTTGAGCGCACCATTGTCGGACTTGACAGTTTCTGATCTAGTAGCGTAGGTTTTTCTGGTATGCAACACACCACCAAGGAAACTTCTCAGTCCACTCTGCAAGTCCTACAATCTATGATTCAGACCTGTCCCAGACTCTTGAAGTTTCTTGAAAGTCTCCGATTGCTCATTCACATACAAAGCCCGTGTGGTGCCCAATGTTTGGTCATAAACACCAATGAGATCGCAGGGTACTTTGTATGAGCTTTCCCATCATACAAAGTCACGATCGATCCTTTCTGCAAGACTCTCATAACTTGTAAGCAGGCTTCTAACTTTTTGATCGCCGCTCAAATTGCTGAAAGACCTCCAAAATCGCTGAAAGCACTCGCTTGTCTTGTACTGAGGCATCAATCGTTGCTAACTCTACGTCTATCTACCAAAGCTATGTTCCGAGCAGAGAATGAGCTCCAGTCGAGTCATTCATTCACTGTTAAGGGCGATTTTGAAATTGTTGACAGGGAGAGCACACAACACTGGCAGCACAAAAGTAACTGTTTCGGTTGCTCTTGGCGCATCGAAATCTGCCCGCTCTCCCGCCGGTGCTTTGCCCATAGCATGCACTTAGCTTTCGCGCTCTTTCAAATCTGTCCCCACTCTTTGTCCTTATCTATGATGAAGCCATGAGCTGAGAATGTCGTCAATCGACGCAGTACGAAACCGCGTATTTCGTCTTCTACCCGAGCTGAATCTTCTTTTATGTATCGAACACAAACTTTGTTGTTCTGTCGATCAATATCAGACTCATCTCCTACTTTCACATCACATCAAAGGCGCAGCCAAACGATCCATTTGCGAATGGGTCAACCAGCATAATCTGCCTTCTGAACACTTCGTACCCGAAAATTACGGCCCACCCATCGATGGTCTTCAGATCTTGCAAGGCTATCATTGCCTTGCCGATGGCTGTGGTTTTCTTACGACCAGTACCAAGATCATGACGAATCATGTGAGCAAGAAGCATGGTATCAGATCAGCAAAGGCACAGGTTCAACTAAACACTTACAAGGAATGCCATGTGCAGCGATTGTTTAAGAATCAAGCTGGCCTGTTTGCCGTCTCACTTGATGTAGCCACCTCTCGTGCGATTGTACCTCGAACACAATCTACTTCGGATGCGCCTGAGAATTCATTACCTTCTCCAAATTCCAATGAACAGTTTCAAGCCTTCATAGAGGATAGACCAAAACAGGCAAGGACGAAAGCTACGAGTGATCAAGACATCCACCACATAAGTGCAAGCCCGAAGATTTCCAGCGAATTATCACCTTGGCTCAAGGTCACTGGATTCGAGTCCTTGCTAGAAAGTCAGGACCTGAATGCGATAAGATTGGCAATAGAAATACCAGAGCAGATCGAACCAGATAGCACTCGACTCGATCGTCTATTGGTTCTTCTTGCCAAAGTTCTGGATGTGGTGATGCAGGAGATCTACAGTATGGTCCCAATTCTGGAGTATCAGACGGCATGCCTTCTCAATTCACTGCACTCTGATAGTGCTGCGACAGATCCATTCGGCACGGTTCAGAATGACACGACATTTGCAGCATATTGTCACTGTCTGCTTCAACTATTATGCTTCACCGCGCGGGTGCACTGGGAAGAAACATCACTGAAGGACATCTGCGTTCTCGGTGAGGTAGAGAAAGAACGAATGGAAGCGCTCCTGCGGGCTCTTTCAGCCAGTTATGATGTTCGTATATCCGACTTTGCCGTGTTGACCAAACTGATACGAGCAGGAAAACCCGAATGATCTCACTACTCTGGTAGGGACATGCAAGAGACCATGTATTCTCATGTTACAAGCGCTGATAGAGGCAATCCCTACAATGGCGCGCTCTCCGACTACTCCAATGCTCTCCTTTATTGCTTGCAAAGCACGCGACACACAGAGAGACCATTGGCACCGAGCTGACCAGGTTACATCAGACATCAGCAAACTTATCTATTGTTCTCAGTTAGTAATCTTGGGTAAAGCACTGGATCAAGCAGTCACAGCTGACCTTGCCACTCGAAGTCAAGATCAAAGTGTCTCGAACGTATCATATGCCGAGTTGGACACTTGTCTGAAGCAATTGTGCCAAGACTGGTTGGTGCACACCAGTCCTGGTAGTTTGGCCATTCTGTATGGGTGGCGACTCTACGCCTTGCGACTCAGCGCTAGTACAGTCGACCGCACTCAGATTTCGTGGAATGATACGAAAGATCAAATCCATTGTAAAGATGTTGCAATGCCGTTAGCAGATATTCAGGTCGAGCTGAAAAAGACAATCACAGAATTGGAACGTATACTTGTTGACGAATTACTATTGGGGCTGCCTGATGCTCCTGAATACGATGTCTCAGAATTCTTCGATAATCACGATGACGATCGTGTTGACTACAGCTTTTTGGACGATCCTCGCAATAAAATTCTCCTCGCAGGCCGGCAACGTTTCATAGTGGATAGAGCTGCGAAGAATCCACGACTCAAAGGTGAGATATGGGATGGATGCAAAGTCAGGGCAGAGTTCGCCGACCGTTACGAATCAGCTTCGCAAAGATTTCTGAAGGAATTACTCGTAGCGCTGCACAAGAGCTCAGGTCCACCAGCCTGCACAACAGATTTGCTTACCATTATATGGAAGAATACAGCGAAACGACCTCGTGATCTGACAATTTTGTTAAATCAGCTTTCTTTCACCATTCCCTCTCACAAACCACGGAAAAGAATGCATACAATTCGATATTCAGTAAGGTTTCCGCTCAAGCTCGTCCAACGCATTCTACTCTCATATCTGGCGCTTGTCCTGCCCATGCGAGAATACCTATCGGCATCAACCATGATACCCGCAGTCATCAGCCCATTTCTGTTCTCTGTCGATTCCGAGCCATGGCCAAGTGAGAAGATGAGTAAAATTCTTAGGGTTAGGGTTAGGGTTAGAGTTAGGGTTAGGGTTAGGGTTAGGGTTAGGGTTAGGGTTAGGGTTAGGGTTAGGGTTAGGGTTAGGGTTAGGGT